>PVHY01012755.1:0-10629 GCA_004024945.1 Uropsilus gracilis | reverse complement strand
CTTTGGCCAGGTCTTATGGAGTCTGAGCACTTGGGGTCCGGCAGACACATCTCCACAGGTGGCATACCTCTCCCAGCAGCCTCTGCGCACCTCTCCCAGCAGCCTCTGCGACTCTCCACTGTGTGTGCTGGCGGTCTCCTCCAAGTGCGGCTGCCTGCTCGCCTCTCAGTCCCTCGTCCCCCACTCCCTCTTCTCAGACTCTGCTGTGATCCGAGCTGGCCTTTAGAACGGGCGCCCTGTTGGTGCTGCTGTCTCCACAGGGCAGGCACTGGGTGGCAGAAATAGTTTTGCTATCAGTGCTTACTTTCTTTCTTTTTTTTTTTTTTTTGAGACTAGGTCTTGCTATTTTTGCCCGTGGAACCGCAGGCTCTCATTGCCCGGGGTACCACAGACTCAAGCAGTCCCCAGCCTCAGCTTCCCAGGTAGCTGGGATTACAGGCGCGCGCCACCACGCCCAGCTATTTTTTTGGAACTAGTTCTCACTACGGGCCCCAGGTGGGACTTGAACCGCGATCCCTAGCCCCGGCCGCTTCATAGGCTGAAGCTTACTGGCATGAGCCACCATGCCCTGCCTCAGTGCTTACTTTCAGCAGATCCCTCAAACTTTTACTCGCTGTAAGGATAGAATCAGTGTAACTCATGATTATAATTTTGAGACATTTTAAGCATACTTAATTATCTGCCACGCCAGGCCCAGGAAGATCAGAAGCTGTAGGTTTTTTTTTTTTTTTTTTTTTTTTTTTAAGAGACTAGATCTCGCTATGTTGTTGCCCGGGGTAGTCCCGATCCCGTGGACTCCAGCAGTCCCCAGCCTCAGCCTCCCAGGTAGCTGGGATTACAGGTGCGTGCCACCACGCCCAGCTATTTTTTTGAGACTAGGTCTTGCTATGTTGCCCTGTAGTCTCGAACCCGCAGACCCAAGCAATTCCTAGCCTCGGCCTCCCGAGGCTGAGACTAAAGATGTGTGCCACCGTGCCCGGCCTTAGAAGCAGTAGGTTTTTAAAAAACTGGTCACTAGGGATCAGAGGGGACTGAAGAGAGAAAAACCAAGTGCAGAATCACAGCCAAAGAAGGTGCAGGAGGACATAACAGCAAAGAGAGTTTAAAAAATAATAAAGGGCTAATTCTCTGCTCAGAAAGAGGCTTCCTGAAGTGCACCTGAGGCTCTTGAGATATCCTTGGCCTTTTGAGAACTGGCTGGTTAAAGTAGAACAGAGAGAGGGAGGTTGGGAGACATGGGAACCATCTGCCTTGGGGAGGGCTGAGCTGGGGAAAGATGTGAGGGCTGGAGGTGGCTTCTATCCCTCCTGAGCCCCTTCATCTGGGCCATCCACAAGACCAGCTGTGAAGTTGCCTCTGGCATCTAAGCGGGGAGGTAGGTGACTGAGTGGGGTGACAGAATATAAGACGTGACTTTTTTCTCTCTCCTCTCGCAGGTTACATTCCTTTTGGGACGCCAATTGTAAGTGTTGTTTTCAAGGGATTCCTTAAAAAACGTTTCCAGAATGTTTTAAAATGTTCAATGTAATGTCATTGTTTACATATATATATATATTTGACTGAGATACTGATTTAAGATAAATTCCTGGAGGGGAATTATTGGGTAAAAGAGCATGTATTTCTTTTTTAATTCTCTTGATATGTATTGTTCAACTTTGTTCCATAAACGGGGTGCCAGTGCATACCCAACGCAGAGTCTTGAAGTACCATTATTCCCGCCTACTTTCCATCCCAACTACAGTCATTTGACTTGCTGGCCATGCAGAAGTTCCCCCAAATAGCTTAGGAAGTTGGGAAGTCAGGATACCTACCTTCTGAAAATGAAAGTTTAAAATGAACTCCTAAAGGATTCTATATTCCTTTTATTCCACTTTTGGAATCAAGATCAAATTTACTCCATTTTTAAAAATATTAGAGTAAAACAAATGTACAGGAAATTAAAATCATAATAAATGTACAGTTTGATAAGATCACAAAGTGAGTGATCCAAGTAAATTTCACCTACATAAATATTTTTTTATCCCTCTCAATCACTACCCCCCTAAGGAATCACTTTTCCAACTTCATTTGATATGTTCTACTTTCACCTGGTACTTAATTTTGTATCAGTGGGATCATCAGTATGTCTCTCTTTTTGATCTGATTTCTTTCACTCAAAATTGTGAGACTCGTTCATAGTGTTCTATTGGTTTGTTTCTTTTTCATCACTGGGTAATATTCTAAGACTAGATCAAAATTTATCCATTCTACTGTAAGGGGACACTTGTGTTGCATTCAATTTGAAGTTCACAATGAGTCTTTGAACATGATTGTACAAGTCCTATATTTAGAAGAAACCTTACTCTTGGCTCATACCTAGGAGGCTAAAGAGATAATAACTAAATGCAGTATGTGGTTCTACAACCAGAAATGTTACAGCAGTGTAAGCATAGAGTGGTATTTCAGTCTTTTACAAAGTTAAACATATGCTTGCTATGTGAGCCAGCAATCTTACTTTTGGATATTTACCTGAGAGAAATGATTGCATATGTCCACACAAAGATATGTACACAAATATTTATAGTAGCTTTTTCATATTAGCTTAAAGCTGGAAACAGACAAAAGTGACCAGCAGATGTTAAAACCAGTGTGTGAAAAAATATGTTTGGGAACAGAATAGCTACAAGGTCTCAAATTTTCATATATGTATATACACAGAGCCTTCCTTTGGTACACATATATATACATATGTATATATACACATACATACATATATATCTTATTCCTTTATTGTTTATTGATTGGTATCCTCCTATAAATAAGTTTTTCCTACTGCTTCCCCCTTTCATGTTTTCTAGACATTATTATGGACATGTGTACTTTTTAATTCAATGGTTATGATTATTCATTTTGAGATATTCATTTTGAGAGCATCTAGGAAGGTGAAACATATAATTTGAATATATTTATAAGTAGAAAGAAATCAAATCAGTTATTTAACATAAATGCACCAAAGAACCAACAAATAAGTCAAAAATTACCACCAGGCTCCCATGATCTGCCAGTTGACTGCCCGCAAAGGGTAGCCAATCTCTCAGTCTTTGTGAACTCAAAGAATAAAAAGGAGGAAGTATCTCCTAATTCATTTATGAGGCCCTTTGAGATGATTATCAAAGGAGAATGAAAAAGTACAGGCCAATATCCCCTATGAAATCACACAAAATAACTAAATAAAATAATAGCAAATTGAATCCAGCAATGCATTAAAATATATCATAATCTAATTATTTTTACCAAGAAAATAATGTTAGGATATGAATTAATAGAGTTCTCCACAATAACAAATTGAGGGAGAAGTGTGATCATCTCAGTAAATTAAAGAAAAAAAAAATCATTGGTTAAAACATAACTCCATTTACAATTTACAATTTAAAAAAGAAAGAACATTAGCTCTAGAAGGGAACTTCATTAACTTGATAGAGTGTATATCAAAAAATGAACAGTCCAGGTCCATAGCAATCACTGTTCTTAAAAATGAAACATAGAAGGAATCATGCTAGCAGAAATAAGCCAGAAAGAAAAAGAGAATACTGAATAATCTCACTTATATGAGGGATATAGGGAAAACAAACGAACAAACAGACAAGAAAAATTTATAATTTTCAATTTCAGCAGAATTGAAGCATATAGCATGGGGTGTGGGGAACTTCACAAGTGGGAGGGGCACAAAAGACTAAGAGAATGGTTCATGGATGATAAGGTGTTGAGAGATCCCCAGAGTAGATAACGATGTAAAATAAAATAAATAATAAAAAGAAACTAAATAGAAGTTTATAGTAAAAAATGAAAAGGATAAAAAAAATGAAGCATAGGCCGGGCATGGTGGCACATGCCTGTAGGTGGCAGCCTTGGAAGTCACGGCCAAGGATCAAGGTTCGAGTTCCACCAGGGGCACGTGTTAAGACCTAGTTCCAAAAAAATAGCTGGGCGTGGTAGTGCGCGCCTGTAATTCTAGCTACCTGGGAAGCTGAGGCCAGGGATTGCTTGAATCTGTGGTACCCCGGGCAATATGAGCCTGCGGTTCCATGGGCAAAAATAGCGAGACCTAGTCTCAAAAAAAAAAAAAAAAAAAAAAAAAAAAAAAAAAAAAAAAAAAAAAAAAGAATTTTAAAGCTAAATTCTTAATGTCTGGGTAGGTTAAGAACACTTGATAATACTGCTTTTAGCTGACGATTTTTATGGAAACTACCAATCCAAGTAAGATATTAAAAAAACTAAAAAGCAGTATTAAAATGGGAAAGGAAGAAACAAGAATATTCATGAGAGCAGGTAAACCATTGGGACTATTGTTTTTAAAGATTTCTGATGGAAGACAAATCAAAAAAAATATTTACACCTAAAAATCTGTAATGAAGATCTCATGCACGACTTTTTTTAAAAGAGCACTTATAATAGCATTTAAAAGTATAAATTCATGAAAAAATCACAATACCTTTATGGGAAAATTTCAAACTTTTTTTTAAGGATACTGGGAATCTAATTGGAGAACTGTGTCATCTTAGATGAGAATGCTCATCATTCGTAAGATATCATTAAGATACTGATTTTCTCCAATTAAAATCTATACTTAAACCTCAGCATCGTTAAGTGGTTTATTTGTTGCTTTGTTTTAAAGTTTTGTGATTGTTTCCTTGTCTTTTCCTGATTTGCACTGCAGGTTAGTTTTCATGGTTCTTTTGGTTCCCTAAATATTTTTAAGAGGCCATCCTAATTCTAACTACCACTTATCAGCAACATTTAATTGAGAAGTTCCATCCTATTTACCTTTTCAATAGCAGTAATAAGAAAAAAAAATAAGACCTCCCCTATCCTACTATCCATGTAGAAAATGATTTTTCTTTTATTCTACTTCCCTTTTACTCTGCTCTCTTCCATTTTATCCCTCCACACCTGTCACAACTTGAAAATAATCTAGAATCTCATCTGATTGTTGCTTCACACCTGTATTAAACTTCAGTTATTTATTTATATTTCTTGAGTCATATTAGAGTATGTGGGCCATACCCTTTCTGAGTCCTTGCGTATGTGGAAATGTCTTCATTCTCCTCAAGCACATGAACAATAGTTGGCCTGATTCTCTCTTCCTCTGTAGGTAATTCCCTCCCCCACTCCCTTGGGATCATTTGGCATCTTTTCTTTTTATCTTTGGAACTCAGAAATAGCCTCAAGATTAAAACAAAACAAAACAAAACAAAAAAGCCCTCCATGTATTTTATAAACTTGTGCATGTAATACATAAATATGTTCTTTGGAATTCAAAAGTGCCACCAAGATTTTTTTTAAAGAATACTTTAAATGTTATATAAGTATTATAGGAAAATGTTCTCTCAGCGCAGAATTAAAACAATACAAAAAAGAAGTTCCTCTGACAGTCCTCAACCCCAAATCTCCCAAAAGTAACCTTGAAAAGTAACCAAAAGCGACCTCTCTGGGTTTTTTTCTAAGCATTTGCATACATATGAATCTTTACTTCAACATGTTTTTGGTTTGTATTTTTGCCATTAAAGTGTAACATACTTATTTGCAGTTACTTTATTAAACTTAGCAATATACCTGCATAAAGAGCTGCTTCATGCATTTGTTTTTTTTACTGAGTTGTCTTCTTTCCTCCAGTGATGGATTGAAGTATCTGTTTGTTTGTTATTAGAAATAGCAATACTATAGGAAAAAATCCGTTAATTTTTCTTTCACGTGTTAGGATTTCTTGAGATCCCATTCCAGAATGTGAATTTGCATAAAGGTTACGTACACTTAAATTTTGGATCGCTATCGCCAAATTTCTCTTCAAAATGACTGCAATTTTTCTTTGCCAATTTTGCAAATTTGATAAGAGAAGGGGAGCATCTCATGATGGCTTTAATTATTTTCCTTGAATGTCAAAAAGATCACCTTTCTTTTCATCTATTTATTGGCCATTCCTAACTTCTCTTCTATGAATTACTTGCTTAAATCCTTTGTCCTGATCCTGTGGACTCAAGCGATCCCCAGTCTCAGGCCTCCCAGATAGCTGGGATTACAGGCGCGTGCCACCACGCCTGGCTGCTGTTTCAAGACGAGGTCTCGCTATGTTGCCTGGGGTAGTCTTGAACCCGAGAACTCAAGTGATCCCAAACCTCTTGCCTCCTGGTGCCGGGACTACAGGCACGTGCCACCACCCCTGGCTAAATCAGTCTCTTTCCCCATATGTTTTTCCTTTATTTTCTGGTGTTTGTATTGCAGAAAAGCTTTAAATATTGATTTTTTTTGTCTAATGATCTTTCCTTAGATGAATTTTCAGTCTTTTTTCACTTTTCGCCTCCATCTCCTTTATTGAAATAGTTGGAGTTGAGAGAGTCACACCTAGAAATTAGCTCTTGAATCTATTTATCAATGTTTCATTTTTCATTTTCTAATTTATTCATTTCTGCATTTGTTTTATCATCTGTACTTTTCTATCTTGCTTAGTTTGCTTTTTCTATCTTCAATAATTAATTTATTCTCATGTTTGCCTTCTAGTAGAAATGCTCAGGGTTGTGGATATGCTTCTAAGTACATTTTCATAGATAGTGACTTGTGTTTTTATTTTTAAGAAGTTTTAGACAATAGTTCTGAATCTTCTTTAATCAGTCAGTCCATCCCACATGGTTGGGTTTTTAAAGATTATTTTTTATTATTTTGTAGTTGATCTTATTTTCAGAGGGAATGGCTGTTACAGTTCTGCTCCTGCAGGTGTACCCTGGTTTTCTTTGCAGCATAGAATAGGCTTCACGTTAAGAACCATCTGCCTATTAAAAAATTCAAAATAAGTGACTCAGAACAGTTTGTGTCTCTTCTCTGCCATAGGTTTTTGGAGGGAGGCAGATCCCTACAACTTAGAGGCAAGTTTTTCTGTACCATCCTCAGTGCCGGCTTCTCACAGCAGAAATGCTGGGGTCGCAGCCATCATATTCGCATTATAGGGGAGAAAAAGGGCATTCCTCCCAACTGAGTCCATTCTTTCAAAGGGCCTTAAGTGGAAATAGTTCTGTAGAATTGGACCTCCAATTTTAGGGATTATTAATAAGAAGACTGTTAGTAGGTAGGCAAACCACAACTCCCATAGTAATTTTTATAAATATTCCATCAGTGCTTGAGAAAAAAAAGATCTATTGCTTGACACTATTATCTCTTCACCGAACCAGAATGGTTGAATTGAAAACTGAATGGGTAAACTGGGGAAACTCATGTCCCCATAAGAGATCAACTTATGGCCTCATGCCATGATTCATGACTGCCATTGGCCGGGTGGACAAGCCAGTGCAGGGGGCGCCTTTACTGTCGAGGCTACAAGCTATGGTGGATACCCTGTGCTCATCTTCCCACTCAAGACAAGTCAGCCATTGCAGGGTCATGACAACCCTGTAGGCATCCTGGGAACCGCCATGGCACTCAGGAGTTCATTGCTGAAGCAGACAGTATGAACACCTGGTATGAACCAATCCTTCTGCAAATCCATGTGTGGGGTGTGAGAAGATGACCTGGTCTCTGACAACCCACGTCAACACTGACTGAGGTGAACGGGAGCCTGGGGCCTCTTCCTACAGGCCTCCCTGGCAGCAAGTCTCACTTCCTAGCCCCAGATGTTCTCATCTCAAGATTCAGAACAGCTGGACCAGAGAGGTCCAGTCCCAAGGAGCCATGGGAAGTAGGAAACCTATAGCCTTCCATCTTGGCACTCTGATGTGGACAAGTGATGTGAGGCCTTACTGACTCCTCTTCCTCCCTGGGCCTTTGCTCACACTCGTGTGGAAGGGGCACCGTGACTGTTCCTCACTTTCACTGAACCTGGCTCCCACCTGCCATGTCAGCTGGTCGCTCATCTCATGCCTGGCCTGAAAGGGAGTGCAGGTTGCAGTCCTCACCTTAGGGAAGCCCAGGGTATGATAGGGTGGGTAAGAAATATACACATCAGAAGTCACTAAAATACTTAACCAAAATAGAGGTGGGGGTGCTGATGAATGTGCTGGAAACTGAGCGCCTGAGGGAGGATGGGGAGGGTTGAATAAGACTAGCAGGTGCTTTCACTGAGATGCTTCCAGAACTAACATCCCAGCTTCTCCTGTCCAGGTGAGCATCCCAGCTAACCCTGGCTCTATTCCTGCCTTGCCAGAGTAACCCCGCCCCACCCCTGCTTGCTCCGGGAGCTCAGGAGAAACAAGCTGGTTTTCTCCCAGAGGCTGGTGCCAGTTTAGTCAGCAGATTTCACAGATCCACTGGCACCCATGTAGTGTCTTATTTTAAGCTTAACATTTGAAGATGGGAACTTTTTCCCCCTTTGGTGTGTGGCAAAGAGATTCCAATTTATACATAAGCATGGTGGCTAAGCCAGGGGCACCGAGACTGTTCCTGAGGCTAGTGCAGCTCACGGGTCTCCTTCAGGTAGATCCCAAGGAACCTCCCCTATTGTTCCCCCACCCCCATGGGCCTCCCCATTCTCAGGTTTCCAGTAAAGTATGTGACATTGTCCTTCCACACGGCGCTGGCTGAGGAGAGGTGGGGGGTGGAGTGACAGCTCCCTGTTGCCAACCTTTCTCTGGGTAGGAAACCAGTCAGAGGAAGACTCCAGGGTAGACATCTATCTTGCTGGGGAAGATAATGACTGAAATACCTACCTCTTCTCCACCCCATCTCTATTTGCCTAACCCTTCCTCCTCCTTCAGGCTTCAACGTAGTCATCACTTCCTCCAGGAAGTGCTCCTCTACCCTTGGCTACACCACACCTTGGATGCCAGGGACTGCATTTCTCTCATGCCGTTGAGGTTCTCCAGGTGCCCTCTGTGTGCCTCAACCCTGGCCACCCCTAAAACAGAGGCCTTTCTCCCCCATTACTCTGGAACTCTCGAAACCCAAGGCCTTCACTCCCCATATCCAGCTGGAGGATAGGGTGGGAGATCCTGGGTTACATCCAGACCAGGTTTCTGTCAGAGGACAATTCAGAGTTTGGACTCTGGACTCTGAACCCACTCATTTGAACACAACAGACGTGAATGAACATGTGGACTTAGAACCGTTTCTCAGAAGGTGCTGGTGTAGGGTGCTGCATCTCGGGGGGCATGAGGGGGTTCATCTTATGTGAAGGTTTGCCTGTATCCCAGGGCCTTTCCCACATGTCCCAACCCTTGCCTCCACTGGCTTTGCTTTGTCACACCTTTAAATAGCCGCCCCAATTTCCTTCCATTACAAGCGACACCTAGCCGCTGGGGCTGAAAGAGGTGTTGCTCGTTTAAGCTGGATTTGATCAGTTAGAGACAAACATGTATTTGACAAAAAGAGACTCTCTTTGGTTGGATGTCTTTAAATAGCAGCACCCCTAATGCGAGGAGTGTTCATTTCAGATCGTTAGCCACATACATCTGAAGATGGAGACAAAGTAAAAGGAAAAAACAGGCAAATTGTTAAGTAGAGGGACCCAGGCAGATCGTTGGAGCGTAAAGGGAATCGAGTGAGTCAGTGGAGAAAGGGATGATGCCAAAGCAATGCTGCTTTACCAGGGACGGTTCTCAGGTGAGAAGTGAACATCATATGGTTGGTTTCCCCTTCCTGAAGCTTCTGGAAGCTCTTGAGGAAGGCAGACCTGAAACATACTACTGAGATGAATGCTATAAAGAAGTCAGGCAGAGTGCTGGGGTAACATTTCACTGGGGAACTGAACTCATTCTGAATCAGGGAGAGCTTCCTGGAGGAAGTGGCAACTAACGTTGAAGCCTGAAGGAGGAGGAAGGGTTAGGCAAATAGAGATGGATTGGAGAAGAGGGTAGTTATTTCAGTCATTTTCTTCCCCAGCAAGATAGATGTCTACCCTGGAGTCTTCCTCTGACTGAAGTTTCCCACCCAGTCGTTCTGACACACACTTGGAGTCTTCTCTGGAGTGGGGGTGATGAGTTCGCTCTCTCCCCAATATAACAGCACACAGAATTGTGCCCAGTGGCCTCGACCTGTCCTTGTCGTCAATGTGCTTGTCCCACTTCTAGTCAAACAGATCAGGGTATTTGGTGGCGCCCCTCTCCCAGACCGAGACCTCATCTCTCTGCAGAGGGTAGAGGGCTCCGAAGGGGGAGCCTGAAGTGAAGATGCGACTTTTTCTCTTGTGAGCCAGGTGCCACTGGTCCTGGATTCTGTCCTGAGACCAGGCTCAAGCACAAGGGGCCTTTCTTCCTGGCCCTGCGGGGCCACCCCAGAGGAGGCATCATCGTCCCCAGTTTGGGGGTGGGGTGATCAGCAAGGCTGCTTGGGAGCCAGCATCACCAGGGAAGGCATGATCCAAGGAGCCTGTGCAATGGCACAGAACTTGGGCCAGGAAGGACAGCATGTCCACGCTCCCTATGTGGTGGCCATATGTGGTATCTAGCTGTGGCTGTGATCAGGCTGTGTTGCAAACATCTGCTTGTCAGTGACACCACATGTGTTTATTCTGAGGGAGCGCGGTTGCCTGGCTCTGACTGGTCTAGAAAGAATCTTAGGAGGCAGCTGTGTTCTCACTGCAGTTCTGGGGTCACTTGGAGTCAGCTGACCTCGCTGGGTTCTCTCCTCATCTCTCATCCCAGGACCAGCTCCCCCCCCCCCCCCCCCCCC
>PVHY01012754.1:0-43401 GCA_004024945.1 Uropsilus gracilis | reverse complement strand
GTGGTGAGTTATTTTTCTTAGGGCTTGCTTGAGTGTTTGTGTTCTTCCTTTTTCCTGTGTTTTCCTTTCGGATCTGCTCTACGTATTGGGTGACTACCGCTCTAGTAGTAGGCATGTTGTAGCCTATATAGTCGTATTTACTGCTGCTTATGTGGTTTTTGTAGTGAATGTCCTTGTGTTCTGAGTTTGCGCCGGTGCCGCGTAGCGGCGCCGGCGCTTTTGGGCTTTGGGGCCTGACGATCGTGAGACGCCACGGGCTGTTGCAGGTAGGGAGCCCACCTCCTGTCTCGCGTGGTCTCCACCCACAGGTGCTGGCACTCTAGCTGCTGCTTTCAGGCGGGTTGGAGTCCCCTCTGCAGGTGACTCCCGTCCCCGAGAGAATCTCAGTCCCCTCCCGGGACTTTGGGGTCCGCGGCGCGCAGTTACGACAGGTGCGGCTCCTTCCCCTCCCCCGAACCAACTCAGTCTGAACTGGGGTTAGGCTGAATTGCCAGGGTCCATAGAGATGCAAATGGTCGGTCTGCCTACCTCCTGGGTGTTTCCCTGTCGACCGGGAGACGCCACGGGCTGTTGGCAGGTAGGGAGCCCACCTCCTGTCTCGAGTGGTCTCCAACCACAGGTGCTGGCGCTCTCCCATCTTCCTGTGCTGTGAAGGAAGCTGAGGTGGGCAAGGCCAGGATTTCTGCTTTCTTCTTCTTTAGATGTGCTGAAACTGGTCCCCTCTGTCTGTCATGAGGCTTTAGAATCTGCCAGTCTGCATCCATCAGAAAATGTACTGGGTGCTTTATTAGCTTTGAGTACATGTACAATTCTCTGGGGGGAAGTGCTCATATGTTAATGTTATCTAGACCTCTTATCTGCAGTCCTTTTAGTCTACACATATTTAGTCTAACTTTCATCTCACCTTCAGATGTCCCCTGCTTACAACATAAGGACCAGATAAATTGTGAGATTTATAACAAGTAGTCATTTTTTAGTTGCTATTCAGAATTGTATAATTTCCTTTCATTTGATTTCCATACCCATTGGATGTATATAATGAAAGTGACTTTTTAAAAATGCAATTAACTTTCTATAAATAATTTTTATTATGGTGAAGAAATCCTTTGGTATTAATGAACTTTCTATGTATGTTTACGTGAACAGATAAATTTTATTTCTGTATTGCAGTGTGTGCGCTTCCCTTTTGTCGTTTTGTTGCCTTAGCTCAGCTGTCAGAAAAGGTGAAAGAGAGAGTGAGGAGTAACCAGCGTCCTCTGGCCCTTGGTGGAAAGTTTCTGTCTGTCAGGATTCAGTGATGTTCTTGCTGTGGGTGTTTTATGGGTATTATAGACCAAGGTGAAGGATTCTGTGTTTGTTTAGCTTATTGAAAGAAATTTCTTCATCAATGGGTGTGAGTTTTTTTCTACTATATTCTGCATGTTCCAATATAGTCACTATAACTTTTACTTTGTCTGTTTGTGTGGAAAATCATTGTTCAGACTGTCACACATCACCATCTACTCACTCAGCTCTGCTCACAACTTCAGGGTCTCTCCTTCTCCACAAATGTCAGTCAGGAAAATGTCAGTCAGTCAAATGTCAGTCAGGAAACCCCAGCCTCCAGGTGTTTCCTGAGCCCCTGGTGTCCTGAGGAGCAACTGTGTCCCAGCGCCCCCTGCTGGTCCTGGGCTTCCCCAGCCCAGCACTGTCCCTGCAGGGTTTGTGTCTGGGTTCACACTCACTCCCCTCACTGTGTGTCTCGTACAGTAATATACGGCCGTGTCCACGGCTCTCAGGCTGCTCATCTGCAGATACACTGTGCTCTTGGCATTGTCTGCAGAGATGGTGAATCGGTCCTTCACTGAGTCTGCATATTTTGTGTTACCATTTGCAGGATCAATCCATCCAACCCACTGTAGCCCCTTCCCCGGAGCCTGGCGAACGCAGTGGATGTAGTAATTCTTGATGTCGAATCCAGATGCTACACAAGAGAGTGTCAGAGACTCTTCAGGCTTCACCAAGTCTCCCCCAGACTCCTCCAGCTGCTCCACACACTGGACACCTGCAAACACAGACACAGCCCATCAGGACCCTGGCTCACATCCATTGCTTTCCCCTCCTGTTGCCTCCTGTCCTTGGAGTCTCCTGTTTCCCAGGAATTACCTCCCAGAAGAGCCACGAGGAGCAGCCAGCTCATTCCGGGCTCCATTGTGACTATATTTGTCCAGTTCTTACCCCAAGTGGACACCTGGATGCGGGCTGGGCGCCTGTGCAGAGCTGCAGGGTTGGGCTGGCTGGTTTTCATCAGCAGGGGGCTGGCCCTATTTGCATGTCTCCTGCTATATAGCAGTTTTGGGCTGGTGTCTGTGGAGAGAGGAGTCCGGGGAGGGTCCTGAGGACTCTGGGGCCATGATGGCTGTGTGAACATGACTTTATTGGGGGACAGAGTTCGGTGAGTCCTGAGCACATGCCTGTTGTGAGAGGCTCAGGTGTATATGCTGGGCTGGTGCACTATTGGGTCTTCTTTTTGCCTGATTTCTTTATATGCTCATCTCAGCCCTTCTTGAGATGTGTTATCTGCAGTTATTCTCTGCATTTGGTTGGTTGTCATTTTAGTTTACTGATAGTGTCTTCGTCTATTCAGATGCTTTTTATTTTGGTATAACTCCACTTGTCCATATTTATTTTGGTCTCCTGACATTGTAAACCTGCCCACCTAGATCTATGTCATGAAAGCAATGCTGAGGTGCGTTGCACCTTGTCTGTGTTCTGTGTTGGCATCTGTCCTATTTACAAAGTGTGTTGATGGAATCACCTACGTACCTTAGACCAGAGAATTGGTTCAGGAAAATAATGCTTATTTAATGATGGCATGGTGTTCTCCTATTAAAAAAAGAATGGACTCCTGCCATTTCGACTACACAGATGGAACTGGAGAAGATGATGTTGAGTGAATAAGTCAGGATCTGTAAAAGGAAACAAGATTTGAAAAGCAAACTTACAACTCTCACTACTTATAGGAGCCACAATAATAGACACAGAGAATGCTAAAGAACCCCACCTTAAAGTCCTGGAACCAGAAATCAGTCTAGGGCAGTGAGACTGCAAACCCTCTGTGTGTCCTGTGTGCTGAGGGGTCAGCTCTTGAACAGTGGGTAAAGATTTCAAAGAAAATGAAAAAGGAAAATCCATTTGAGCCGGTCTTCTTGCTGTTAGGTAACTGCCGGAATAACATGCAAAGCTTATCAGGAAAGGTCTCCACTCATGGGTATGCAGCGTGTGTGTGTGTGTGTTCTGTGTGTGTTGTGTGTTGGGGGTCGGAGAAGCTGTGGAGAAAGTAGCAGTGGAAGAATACACAGCTGAGAAGGGGGTTGGTGGAATTTGGCACAAAACAGCTGGATCCTGAGGTGATTTGCTGAGTGAAATTATCCAAAAATGAGAGACTTCAGATCCCTTCGCTCACTGTGTATTTAAAAACCCAAGTACAATCACATGGGATGGGAGAAGAAATAGACATTTTAACTGGGCCAAAACAAGGTCACAGCACCAAGAGGGAATGCAGGCACAGGCGGGGGTGACGGGCAGGTGCCTGTGTGAGTCTCAGGTCACAGTGTCCACTGCTCCATGGTCAGCCAGACCTGAGCCGGCTCTGCTGGAGTGTGGGCTCCTCCGCTCCACACACACCTGGCCCCCACCTGCAGGATGCACCCCAGGGAGGATGCAGGTGGCCGCCCTTCTCCCGAGCTCTTGTGCCTTCTCTGGCCAGATACATGCTCACGGGCTCCGGGCAATGACCCCTGTGGATGCGCCCTGCACCCCAATCACTGGGCTCCTCTGGCGTCTCTGCCGTGGGGGCTCCCCCTGTTCTCCCCGGAAGCCTGGAAACATGGAGGCCAAATGGGGCGCTGGAGGCGGGGCCTCTTCAGCAAAATCCCAGCCAGGCCCACCCCTCCCCAGAGACCTGAGTGGCCGTCCCAGGAGTGTCCTGGGGCCGCGGGAGATGCACATGTAGACACAGCTGGAAACACCCTGCGCCACGGGAAGGGGGACCCTGCTCAGTGCTGACCCGCCCGGGGCGAATCCCTGCCCTGTAGCCATGATGGTGCCTGCCTGGAGCAGAGCAGAGGCCCTGCCGTCCATCAGAGACCAGGACACGGTGGACATGCATAGGCCTGGCCGGAGCCTCTGCGGACACGGATGGCATCGGGTGATGCCACAGGTCGGGGTCTGGGCCCAGCAGCCTCGCCTGATCCTGTGTCACGAGGAGGGAGTCGTGGTGGGGCCCAGTGTCACGGAGATGCAAGACACGCCTGGACTGGACAGGTGGGCAGGCTGGAGGCCCCCGCAGGGCAGGTTCCCAGGGGTGGACGGCAGGGGCAGGGCCGGGTCCTCTGAGCTGGCTGCAGAGGTGGGGGTGTGGCCGGGTCCCCTCTCTCGTCCATGGCCGGTGGCCACGGGGTCTCTGGCTGCCCGGCCTGCATCACCCTCGCTCCTGGCTGCCGCCCATGATGGGCCTGGTCGCAGCGTGAGCCTCGTGGTGTAGGCGGGTGTCGGAGCCTCCGCGCACCTGACGTGACCCCGGGCTGTCGGGGGCAGCAGGGCCTCCTGGGTGCAACCGAGCTTCTCCCCCCGCTGATGAGTTCGGCTCGGCCTGCACCGCCCGACCGCTTGCACCCAACTCCAGGCTCCTTGTGTTCCCCAGAGCTGACATCGCACTGCTGGTGGTCAGCGTGAGCTGAGCCGCTGACCCTGGGGAGCCCAGGCCCGGCCGTTAAGACCTGCCCAAGGGTGGCCAGGGAACACGTGGGCGCGGCCAGGGGTCAGTGTGGCTGCTGGCAGGGCTGGGCCACTCGCTGCGGGGAGCAACAAGTCTGACCGTGAGACAGAAGGGGTTTCAGGCCCAAGCGAGAAGCCACGGAGCTGCCACGAGGGCCCCGGACCTGGCGGGCCTTGGGGCCGTCCGGGCCCTGACCTGGTCCAAATGGGGCTGACATTCCCTTGGCGCCATGCAGCCCAGGAGCCTTGTGTCCAGGCAGGGGTGTCCGCTGCCCTGGGAGCTGGACCGCGAAGGCTCTACAGGCCCAGCAGCAGCGGCAGCAGCAGCAGCAGCAGGACCCCGGCTGCTCGGTGGGAGATGAGCCCGGCCAGAGGCCCTGCAGACTCCGCCCCTCCGAGGGAAGCTGGGGCTCCCCAGGGCGCCCGCTCCTGGGGGTGGGGTCAGGAGCCCAGCAGGCCCGGGGGAGGCGGCGTCTCCACTGTGAAGGCCCCAGGGCGGCTCTGCTCGGCCCCCTGCGCGGCAGCGCCTGTACAGCCCAGGGGCTGCCTGGCCGAGCGCCAATACCAGGCTGGGCGGGCCTGCCTGTCGCGGGCACCAGGCGTCCAGGCACGCGGCCGGCCAGCAGGTGCTGTCAGGTCGGGCACCGGGACCCAGGGCTGAGCATTTCGGGCCACAGGTGCAGGTGCCACTCCTGAGGAAGGAGGCCCGCAGGGCGGCACTCGATACCGCGACCCTCACTGCATGGACGGAACCGTGAGGGCGAGGTTGCACCAGCACGTGCTGGCTGTGGGGAAGCCGAGGCGGCCTTCTCTGCACCCAGAGAGCCCAGTGGCTGGTGGAGGACTCTGGGTCAGGGCGCGGGCATGATCACCAGCCAGGGGACAGTCCGGAGGTGGCCGCGCTGAACAGGTAGGCACCATGTGCTCACTGTGGGTGGCAGGGGCACTGCTGGGTCCTGAACTATCCACGAGACGATGTTGGCTCCCTCTGTCCCCCTCTGGGAAGGGGACATGGCTGCCCGAGACAGGGCCGAGGGCCCGGAGTGGGGCGTCGGCATGAGCAGAGCCCTGAGAGTGAGTGCAGTGGCCACACCGGCAGAGACGGTTCTCAGCCTGAAGGGTCACTGCAGAAGGGAGGGACAGAGGACGAGGCTGCCTCTTCACGTCCTCGTTCCAGCCGGTGTGTCTGCGAGGCCCTCAGACATGGAGGAAAGGTGAGGGCGGTGACTGGTGGATTGGCTTCCTTTAGAAGGAGGTCACGAGGTCCCAGGAGGCCCCTGGATCTGGAGCAGCACCCCAAGTCCTCGGGAGCTCCCTTCGGTGTGGGAGGCGGGGCTGAACCTACTGTGGGCAGCCCCGGGTTCGGGGCTCCACGCGGGATGAGCCAGGTCGCGGCCTCCACCGCCACTGCCTTCGGGGAGCAGGACCTTCAGGTGGCATGGCCTTCGGGGAGCAGGGATTTCAGGGACCAGGGCCCTCGGGGAGCAGGGCCTTCGGGGTACCATGCCTGCCTCGAGGCCTCCGCTCAGGGTGCAGGGAGAGCTACAGCAGTGCCTGGACCTGGGGAAGATGTAGCTGCCCAGGCCGACCCAGAACTGAGAGTGAGCCCTGGAAGGCGCATCCAGCAGCTGTGGGGGGACAGGGCTGCTCAATGGGTGAGTCCTGCCCCAGCCTCTGCCCCTTTCCACAGCATCCACCACTGGGCGACCTCCAGGTCCCAAGGGCTCGGAGCGCCCCCTGGTGGCTGCTCCCCTGGTGCAGCCCAGCCCTGTCCCTCCAGGGTTTGGGTCTGGGCTCACATTCACTCCCCTCACTGTGTGTCTTTCACACAGTAATACACGGCCGTGTCCTCGGCTCTCAGGCTGCTCATCTGCAGATACAGCGAGTTCTTGGCATTGTCTCTGGAGATGGTGAACCGGCCCTTCACAGAGTCTGTGTACTTTATGTAACTACTATCATAACTAATTGCTGCCACCCACTGCAGCCCCTTCCCTGGAGTCTGGCGGACCCACTGCATGCCAGTAATCATAAAATGAAATCCAGAGACTGCACAGGAGAGTCTCAGAGACCCCCCAGGCTGCACCAAGTCTCCCCCAGACTCCACCAGCTGTTCCGCACACTGGAGACCTGCAAACACAGACACAGCCAGTCAGGACCCTGGCTCATTACCACAGTTTCTCCCCCTCCTGTTCCCTTCCCTCCTAGAGTCATATTTTCCCATAAATTGCCTCCTATTAGAGCCACGAGGAGCAGCCAGCTCATCCCAGGCTCCATGCCGAGTATCCTTGTTCAGAGTTGACCCCGAGTGGAAACCTGGATGTGGACTGGGCTCCTGTGCAGAGCTGCAGGATCAGGCTGGCTGGTTTTCATGAACAGGGGGCCAGCCCTATTTGCATGTCTCCTGCTATATATCAGCTCTGGGCTGGTGACTGTGGAGAGTTGGGAGAGGGTCCTGGGAACTCTGGGGCCATAATAGATGTGTGAGGATGTGACTGTATTGGGCAGAGCTGGGTGAAACTGAGCACATGTTACAGCAGCTCTGGTGCATGTGCTCAGCAGCTGCACCATAGGGCCTTCGGACCGCATGAGTCCTTTGTATGTTCTGTGTAAATGTGTTTTGTGCAAATGTTTTCTCTCTCAAAAGAGTTTTTTACACTTTACTCATAGTTTATTTCTCAGGAAACGTTTCATTTGATGTAACCAGATCAATTTTATCATTATATTATTATTATTATTATTTTTATTCCTCTTGCCCTGGACACTTGTCCCTCATGATATCACTGAAGCCAACGCTGAGGCATGTGTAGCTGCATTTGTCCTGTGTGATTTACAAGCTCAGTTCGGAAATGATCTCCCTGTCCCAGGCAGAGAAAAGGGTCAGAATCTGAGGTGTGTTTAGACCGTGGCTCCCACCCAGCTCTACAAAGGGTGTGAAGTCCTGCCCTTTGCAGCACCGCAGATGTAGCGGGCGGGGGTGACAGGAGTGAGATACTTCAGAGGGAGGAAGAAGGTGCTGGATGGTCTCCCTCCTCATCCGAATAAGCAGACAGAGAACAAGTAATAAGCCTGGCACCTAGAGCACAGCTCCTCGAAGCTGCCTGCAGCGGCTGCCGCGGTCAGGACGCGGAAACCCTGCTCTGCCCCCGTTCTCTACCCGCTGACCTCCAGGAACAGAGAGGCTCCCAGCCCCTGTGGCATGACCAGGGACGCAGAGCAGTGCCAGTCTCAGCTCTGGTTCCAAAAGTGCTGAGGCCGAGTCACCCTCCTGGCCGTACCTGGCCTGACCCTGTAGGTCTGGCCACTGTCAACACTGCCCATTGCTGACCCACCCCTGACCATGCCCCAGGCTCCTGTGGAGTCCTGCTGAGGCCATTGGGTATCTTCCCGTCCAACCATGGCCCTCAGCCCCCATGTCCAGCACGAAACGAGCCATGTCCCAGGTACGCTGACCTGCAGGCACGGGCAGGTGCCGGGTGGTCAGAGAAGGACGCAGCTAGTGGCCAGGGTACTCCTGGGGCTGCTGGCCTTGGACAAACCCAGGCTCCCCGTATCCGCTTACCCTTCACCATGTGAACCCCTCACAGGCAGCTCCTCAGTGTCGGGGGCAGAGTTGGCCATGTCAGTGGGCGCCCAGGCCCCTGAGAATAGGGTGCTTGGAACTAACCCGGTTGTCACCGAGTTTCTCAACCCAAACGTATTTCCTGCCGTGTCCGAAGGGTCACCTCCAGGACTGTGGACCTCCACCCTTGGAGCCACCCCATAGTCCATGGGGGAACCCCAGGTGATAGCCCCTACCTTGTCCTGCCTGTTGTTGTTAGGACAGGTTGACCCAGGGCCATAGCCTGCGCCAGGAGCTGTGTGCACCCCAGCTCCACTAGGGCGGTGACAAGTGCGCAGGTACATGGGGTTCACCTGGCTATGCCCTGCTTTGGGCATGGACGCTGGGCTGGACCTGAGGGGTCCTGGGGCTGCTGTCCAGGAACGGGGCCTGCGCCTTGGCCACATAGCCTCTCCCGGGGCTGACCGACCTTCCGCAGGAAAGAGAGAGAGGTGCTGGGCTCTCCAATATGCGACCCCCAGGCAGGACAGGTCGCACCCCAGGAAGGGACGTACCTGTCGCTGACCTGCTGTCCCCAGCTGAGGCTCCCGCTGCCCATGTGCAGTGGTCACTGCCTCCTGCAGAGACCACGCCGCTGCCTCCCGGACACATGGCAGCCAGAGCCTGAGACCCGAGTCTCCACGGGACGGTCCCGAATGCGTGGCGAGTTCTGTCCAATGATGGGTTCACTGGGCCCAGGACAGCTGGCTCTGCTCTGGCCATGCCCAGCTTCCTCCGGTTCCCATGGTGACCCTGAATGTCCACTCTACAGGGCGGGGTCAGGGCCAGCACTATTCCTGTGGGTGTCCCTGCTTATACCTGTCATCCTCGGCCTCTCCCAGGAGCCTGGGTCTCATCTAAGTACCTTGTCCCCTGACAGGGTGGGCCTGACCGAGCCTGGACCAGGCAGCCCTGCATACCTGGGGGTTGGGGAGTAGAAGTGACCAGCTCACGGAACCCCTACCCATGGATCCTTAGCCATCCCAGCTCCATCCTGTCGAGTGTCCATCCATACAGGCCTATTGTCCGGGAATCTGTGGGACCCCTCTAACCGCAGCTCGCAGAGGGGACAAGGTGCTGCCTGGGGCTCGGCCCTCAGGTCCAAGTGGGACAGGACAGTGGGGAGGACAGCCAGCAGCAGAGGCTCCCACCATGTCTCCCCTTTGTGCACGAGCCTGTCCGCTGCACAAAGGACCCAGGGGAGTAGTCCCAAGGGGAGTAGGACCCAGGGGAGTAGTCCCAAGAGCAGCCAGTGGAGCCCACAGAGATGGAGGGGCTGGTCCCACACTCTCGCAGGAGCTGCCCAAACCTTTGTTCTCGGGGCTCAGAATACACTGCTTCTGCCCAAGTGGCCGCTCTCCAAGGTCGGCGTCCGCAGCAGGCGTGGACGCAGAGCAGCTGCGTCTCTGATCGTAGCTTTACACGGACCACTTGGCTTGGCGGTGGCCTGACTTGTGTCTTCACAGGGCACATGTCTGTCTGGTCAGGGAGGCGACATCGCTGCTGCTCATAGGTTCTGTTTCCCAGTGAAGACTCGTGTCTCCTTCTGAGCTGATCAGGGTCCCTGACCCCCGTATGGAGCTGGTTTTCTAGGATGTTTAACCCCCAATGAAGCGGTCACTGTGATTCTGTCCTTGTGGAAATACCATTCGGGAGCTTCAGCATCAGAACCACGACTCAGGAGACACCTTCACTCCTCACTGTCCCCACTCAGCTCTGCTGACACCTCAGGGTCTCTCCTGCTGCACAAATCACCTCAAATGTCAGTCAGGAATCCCCAGCCTCCAGGTGTTTCCTGAGCCCCTGGTGTCCTGAGGAGCAACTGTGTCCCAGGGCCCCCTGCTGGTCCTGGGCATCCCCAGCCCAGCCCCTGTTCCTGCAGGGTTTGTGTCTTGGCTCACACTCACTCGTCTCACTGTGTATCTGTCTTTCGCGCAGTAATACACAGCTGTGTCCTCGGCTCTCAGGTTGCTCATCTGCAGGTACAGCGAGTTCTTGGCATTGTCTCTGGAGATGGTGAATCGGTGTTTCACCGAGTCTGCGTAGTATATGCTACCACCATCGTATCTGATCCATGTAACCCACTCTAGCCCCTTCCCTGGGGCCTGGCGGACCCAGCTCATGTCATAGCTGCTGAAGGTGAATCCAGAGGCTGCACAGGAGAGTCTCAGAGAACCCCCAGGCTGCACCAGGTCTCCCCCAGACTCCAGTAACTGCTCCGCACACTGGACACCTGCAAACACAGACACAGCCTGTCAGGACCCTGCCTCACATCCACAGCTCCTCCTCCACTCTCCTCCCCTCCCTGGAGTCTCCTGTTCCCAGGAATCACCTCCTAGAAGAGCCACAAGGAGCAACCAGCTCAGCCTATGCTCCATGGTGTCAGTGCTGACCCCAAGTGGACACCTGGATGCGGGCTGGGCTCCTGTGCAGAGCTGCAGGGTCGGGCTGGCTGGTTTTCATGAGCAGCGGCCCGTCCCTATTTGCATGTCTCCTGCTATATAGCAGCTCTGGGCTGGTGTCTGTGCAGAGAGGAGCTGGGGAAGGTCCTGAGGGCTTTGAGGTAATATCATTTTAAATGGCCGTTTTACCAGCTGATGGAGCTGGTTGTATGCTGGCACATATTGCTGTGTTGTCTCAATGAAGCCTTGTACCTACCTCAGCAGGTGCACTAATATATTAATGTAGTTTGGACACTAACCCCTTGTCACCTGCATTATTTCAGATATTTGTCCCATTTTGAAGAGTGTCTTTTTCTTTGACTAAAGTGTCTTTCTGGGTCTAAAGACTAAAATGTCTTTAATTTGTTTGGCTTGCTTGCTTACATTTATTTTGTGTCTGTTGTCTCAGAGACCAGTTTAAAAATATATCAGTGTTGAACCCTTTTTTTTCCTACCCTGATGGCAGTCTCATTTACATAGTTAGTTGTGGAAGTTTCCACATGCCTAAGGACACATTTAGGATTCATAAAATTTAGGTGTATTTATACAATGGCTTGTTTCTCAGCAATGAGAAAGGAAGGATGCCTGCTATTTTCAACAACACTGACAGAAATGGTGAGGATGGTGTAATTTAGACAAAATAGGTGAAGACCGACAGTCGCTGGATGGTGTCACTTACCTGTGGAATATAGAGAAACACAGCAGAGCATCAGACCAAATCAAACCAATGATAAATGCCTGACATCTGACCTGGGAACTGAGGCCACCACAGGGGAGGGATGGAGCCTAGGGGACCGTGGTATAGATGCGGCTATGGAAGGGGGCAGGTGTGAGGGGACACATTTCAGCCTACGGAGAAGGGAGGGTTCCAGTCACTGGGGGCTGCCGCCCCTCCCCCACCAAGGTCAGGGGCAGGAGCCAGGCAAGACCTGGATGCAGATAAAGGGCCAGGCTGAACCGAGTCCTCTTCCAGTCGTGATGTCCTGGGAGTCAGCTGTGACTGTGCCCGTCCTGGGGCAGCCTTTCCCCCGGTCGAGGGGCCACACAAGCACGTGTGTATCCGCAGGTCTGTCTGTCTTACCAACAGGCAATGTTACAGCCCGGATCAGGGCCTGTCTCCTGTCTCCTGGGCAGTGTAGTGACCTGTCTGCTGTATCCTTGGAGGTTTGCCCTGAGCCTGGGTCAGGCTGGTGGCTCTGGAGCCACAGATCGTTCTCCCGGGATTTCCTCTGAGGCCTCGGAAAGTCATGGCGGCCTGTGTCTCACCCCACAGCCCCAGACTCAGCTTCCCTCACAGCACAACCTCCAGCAGAGCTAGAAACACCACCCCAGCCCTGTCACCTGTGGACACGGCACCTTCCCAAGTGTGCCCCAGGTGCACAGGGCCTGTCCACCTCCGGCCACTGTGGGGAGGTACCTATGGAGAAGGGAGGGTTCCAGTCACTGGGGCTGCAGCCCCTCCCCCACCAAGGTCAGGGTCAGGAGCCAGTCTGCACCGAATCCATCCAGTCAGGTCACGTGTCTGCAGCCCTCCCCCGTCTGGCAGGTCCCTGTTGATTGGGCCAATGAGAAGGATTCTCAGGACCTCAGACACATGTCACAGGCCTTTATGCTGGACCCAGAGTCCAGCAGGTGGGAGGATAGGGACAGAAAAAAGAGCAGAACCCGAGCCCCAGACCCTTACTCTGTCAGTCCTGCCCTGCAGCACTGACACAATGTGGCTGGGGAGGCACTTGCCCAGCTCGGGTCCATCCAGCGTTGGCTGGACATGCAGCCTCGGGATGCTGAATGAAGAACTGACCCATTCCAGGCTGCAGCCATCCTGGCCGGGAAGGCGGAAAGGAGCCCGGGGACCCCAAGGTGCTCACGGCAGGAGGGTAGGTTTGGCCTTTGCCCCCTGAACCAGGGTCCCACTCCCTGCTGGGTGGGCTGGGCTCCCCTGGTCCAGGGAAGGTCCCCGCCTGGGCCTGCAGAGCCTGATCCTGAGGTGCTGGGCAGAGCTGGCCTGGGGTTGGGATGCTCTGCTGCTGGGTTTGGGTCTAGGGACCAGGCTCCTGAGAAGGACAGGGAGACTCAGGGCTCAGGGGCTGCCCAGGGGGTGTCACTCAGGACCAGATGTGGGACCCAGGATGGAGGGAACCTGATGTGTGATAGATGTGGTGTATGGTGGGTCATATGGGGAGGACTCAGGGACTTGCAGGGGAGCAGAGTGTTTCCCATTGATTTGGGGTGCTGCCCCTTTTCCTTATTTGAGCATTTCTGGAAGAGCCTTGGGATTTGAGGAAGGAGGTTAGAACTATAACTGAAACCAGGTGTAAACAGACACCAAAACTCGGAAGGAGAGAAGCTGATATTTAAAGTGATCACTTACAGGGTGCTTCTACCTGGGCCCAGTTGCAAGAGAATCCAGGATTTTGGAAAAACACAAAGTCAAGATATTTTTGCAAACTGGAATAAGGAAGAGTCGCTGAGGCCACGTTGGCTGCTGTCGCTCCCACTTATTGTCCTGTCTCTAAAGTCCCATCAAAAGTCACATGGCTCCCAAGATGGCATCTTCTCCTGTCCCAGCTCTGCAGCCGCATCCCAGACAAACACAGACCAGATATGGTGTTTCTCATGTCCCCATCTCTGTAATATGTAAATGTAATCAGAGATGAATAGAGAGGTTACAATAATAGCTGGAAATACAGAGGACCATACAAAACTTCTATGCATGTGGATGTTAATAAATTGAAGGAGCTAGAAAAAAACACACAAAAACTTAAAAGTTCATAACCCACAAGACTGGATCAGGAAATAGAAATCTGAATGGACTATCATAAACAAGGAAACTGAAAAGTGATCAGTCTACCAAAAAGCAAAATCACAAGGCCTGCTGGTCTACCTGATGAGTTCTAGCAAATTGTCCAAGGGTTGCTCACACTGTGCTTCTCTGTCTCTGCCACAACGTGAGCTAGAGGTTGAGCCGCCCAGCATATCATATAAGGCCAATGTAATTCTGATACTAAAGCAGACAAGGACATCACAGATAAAAGAGAAAAGTGAACCAATACATGGTTTAACACAGATTTAATGGTCCGCAACAGAATCATAGTAATTTGAATTAGCAACACACTGAGGTGAGCACAGAACAGGACCATGTGTGTCTATTCCAGGGACACAGGATGGATGAACACAGACAAGTTATTTCAACAGGGGGAAGACAGAACCACAGGATCAGATCCACAACTGCAGGGAAAGCAACTGACAGGATTCACTCTCACAGTTCAGTGAGGATATGACACATCTCTACTTGACACAGACCCATTGCACACACCCATAGGAGCTTCCCACCCACACAATAATATTGCATAATTCAA
This sequence comes from Uropsilus gracilis, assembly GCA_004024945.1. Classification (NCBI taxonomy): domain Eukaryota; kingdom Metazoa; phylum Chordata; class Mammalia; order Eulipotyphla; family Talpidae; genus Uropsilus; species Uropsilus gracilis. The sequence continues at coordinate 29,245 of PVHY01012754.1, read as the reverse complement.
AAAATAGTTGTTTTCTAGATAACTTCAATGAAACAATAAATGCCACAAAAGGGAACTTTATGAAACAAGAACAGGATGGGAATATAATATGATAAACGGAATTTTTTCCTCAAGGTCGGGACCCTGACAAGGATACCACCTGTTTCATCTTGCTCAGCAATAGGCTGAGGAGATGCCAAAGGAACACAGGTTTGAGAAGCAAAAATGCAGCTCTCAATCCTTGCAGAAGCCACGATAATAGATGCAAAGAACCCTAAAGATCCCAGTTAAAATACTGGAACCAGAAGTCAGTCTAGTCCAGTGCAGGCTCCAAGACCGTCTGTGTGTCCTGGGTGCCAAAGGGGTTGTTCAGGCACTTGGCTCCTTATTTAGAAATTTACTTAGCATTTTCTTTTTACATTCTTGTTGTCCCTAGATATTTCCTTCCACTATATCACCACTGAGCCATCACCATATTCCTCTATGTATTTCCTGCTGTCTCACTCTTCTTGCTCTCCTCCTTGCTGAAGGTTTCATGTCTACAGTCAGCTTGTTAGTTTTGACTGTTTCTTGGAACATTTTTAATTGGGTGATTGCTTTCCTGTTCTTAAGTTTTCAGAGACATTTTATTTCTGAGTCCCAATCTACATGCTCTTTCCTTTCATGGTTTTTTTGTTTTATCTCGGCTGGCAGAGAATGTGAAACAGACAGTGATCAGGGACCAGGCTCGTCCTGCCTTTGGTGGAGGGTTTCTGGTTTGTCAGTTTCAGTGAGGTTCTGGCTATTGGTGGTGTGTGGCTTTTCCTTGACAAAGGGAAGATTCCTGTGTGTTCTAAGTTTACTGGGAGCAAAGTCATCCTGAGTGGATGCTGGATTTTTTTCTAATATTTTTCTGCATCTACATATAGTCACTCACTATAACTTTGGCTTGGTCTGTTTTGTGTAAAACCATGATTCAGTCTGTCACAGATCACTGACCCCAACTCAGTTGTGCTCACACCTCAGGGTCTCTTCTTCTCCACAAATCACCTCAAATGTCAGTCAGGAAACCCCAGCCTCCAGGTGTTTCCTGAGCCCCTGGTGTCCTGAGGAGCAACTGTGTGCCAGCGTCCCCTGCTGGTCCTGGGTGTCCCCAGCCCAGCCCTGTCCCTGCAGGGTTTGTGTCTGGGCTCACACTCACTCCTCTCACTGTGTGTCTTGCACAGTAATACACTGCCGAGTCCTTGGGGGTGACGGAGGTCAGCTGCAGGAAGAACTGGTTCCTGGCTGTATCTGCGGTAATGGACAGGTGGCCCTGAAAGGCTGGGTTGTAGCTTGTGCCCCCTGTGCAATACCCCAGCCACTCCAGCCCCTTCCCAGGTCGCTGGAGGATCCAGTTCCAGTAGTAACTGCTGGTAACAGAGCCCCCGGAGATGGCACAGGTGAGGCTGAGTGTGTGCAAGGGTATCACCAGCCCGGGGTCCGACTCCTGCAGCTGTAGCTGGGACAGGATACCTGGGAATGAAGAGAAGCTGCCATCAGTCACCTGTACTCACAACCACCACCACTCCCAGGCAACCCCCCAGTCACTCACCTGGTGGTGCCACCAGCAGGCAGACAAGGAGACCCCACACACCCATCTTCCTGCAAACACGGTTCTGCCTCCCCAGACCCTGAGCCGTGGGAGCTGAGCTCTGAGCACCCAGCCCAGGGCTTTTATCCAGAGCCTGAGGGGATTTGCATGCAGGGATCCCCCTGATAAATGGGATGGGACCCAGTCAGCTCCTCAGACCTCTAGGGCCCTCAGCCAGGTCTTCACAGCTCACGGGGCTGCGTGTCTCTGGTGCAGAGACTCACTCGGGAACCCAGCGTGGCCAGTCAGAGGAGAATCCTGCTCTCCAGGCATAGAAGGAGATTCTGGGCCAGTGGAGCCCATTCTTATGCTCGTGCCATTTCCCCTCAATGGTATGCACTTTTACTGAGTCTCCACATTTATTGGCTTTCAGATTCAAGACATTTTAACAGGCCCTGCCACATATGAGAGCACCAGGAAGGACACCTGGCACTGAATAACATACATTCTCTATTGTGGGGCGACAAAATGCATAATGGATATGCCTGAGATAAAGGAACACCTTTATCTATTCTCACCCGTCTTAGGCACCATGGAGGTGGCTCCTGGAAATTTCTCTTATCTTTAATGGCAGCCCCCTCACCTCCTAGAATGGCTCCATCGGAGAGACATGTCCCTGAAAGATAAAGGTTTTACCTCCACAGGTGTTTTCCTGCTAGATGAATCCACCCAACCTCCTACCCCATGTGCTACATACCTTAGGATCTTGGTATTGCATTGCATTGTAACCGTTTCTTTACCAGTAGAGTAACGGGGTTTGGAACATCTATAAACAACTCAGCACATGCTTCCTGAGTCCTGGTCTATGACTTCAGTCCATCTCTGATCTGGGCTGCCTCACTCTTTCGCCCAATCTTCTTCTTTCCACACATGGCTTCCAACACTTTGTATAATCAGCAAGCCACCTTTTATCAGAGATTGGCTTGAAATTATTCTCTTCCAACCTGTGTTTGTGTGTGTGTGTGAATGTCTTTTTTTGGGGTACTGTGGGAGCCCATCTCAGAGATGAGAAACTTGTAATCTAAATCTTTGCAAGTTAAGCACTCTGCCCCCCGCAGGAGGAACAATCTGGGAGCTGACCTGAAAATCAGGGGACCCCTAGGGGCGTAGCTCCCCGGACCCCAGGTGTAAGAGTGCTGAAGTCATGAACTGCATCATTATTAAGAAAATATAGGAGCCCTGCATCAGATTCTTTACCTTAATTAAATTCTCAGTGAAAAGTCATTGAAATACTGGAAGGAGCTCGAGGCAATGAGAACTTGATAAACCAAATAAAGCTTTACAGTCAAGGAATAAACTTGGGTGACTTGTAACCGACTTTTATTATCCTGATTCACTAAAAATGATTGCTTAGGAATGTTTAGTAATATCTAATGATAATCTATTTTCTGTTAAGATATTGATTTCTGTCTTTCGTGATATTGACCTCACGCGCTCAATGATAATTGCACTCACGCGGTCATTTCTGCCTCTCACTGAGATAATGTACCCACTACTCACAAGAAGCCCCTCCTCATGAAATGTCGAAATAGCTCTTAAAACAACTTAAAATGTGACCTGCAAACCTACAATAAACCAGCAGAACTCATTGCTCACTGAATCCGTTTCTGTGATCGTCATTCGCTGGCCTGAGTTTTCCTGTCTGCCTGAAGCCTACATTTAGCGGTCTTTCTTGCACGGCCGGTCCGTAGCAGGGTATGGTGACAGTGGGTTTTTATTTCAACCCAGTCTAACTTATCTATATTTTCTTACATGATCCCAATGTCTTGCTCACTAAAAGTCAACAGCAAACACAGCAGCACTACGAGTAAATCCTGCATTTCTTTAAAGTTTTCAAGGTTTTTATTTTGTTCAAGGTCATTTTTTCTCAACAGATCATGTTTTCACACGTGCCTTAGTTTTGCTAAGGGGAGCTGGTTGATAAGTGGGGAAGGACCCAGTCACCTCACCCAGACCTGCAGGTCCCTCAGCCAGGTCCACACAGCTAACGATGTTACATGTCTCTGGGTCAGGGACTCTCCTGGGAGCCCAGTGGGGTTGGTCAGAGAAGTACCCTGCTCTCTGGGCCTACAAGGAGATTATGGGCAAGTGGAGCCCATTCCTGCTGCTTTGGCATTTCCAGCAGATGCAGATGTGATTGTGCTTGTGTCTCCACATTTGTTGGGGTTCAGAGACAAGAAAATTTAACGGGCCCTGCTATATATGAACATGCCAGAAAGGATACCTGGCTTTGAATAGCATACATTCTCTATTGTGGTGTGACAAAATAGATAATGTATGTACCTCAGATAATGGAACACCTTTATCTATTCTGACCATCTCTGGCATCTTGAAGATGGCTCCTAAAAAGTTCTCTTAATATGTAATGGCAGTCCCCTAATCTACAAGTTTGGACCCACTGGAGAGACATGTCCCTGAGCCCGTGTGAGTTCAACCTGAACCACTCCGGGGCTCCTACCCTGAGCAAGAGCAGATTTTCCCGTGGAAACTCCTGATGCGTGGGGGTCTGAGCCAGGGCCCTACCTCTCCCAGGGCCTCCTGGAAGCACCTGTGCACTTCAAGCAATGTCTGTCTGAGGCGAGACAACCTCATGTCTATGGTTCTAAGAACCAGTCTTGGAAAATGGGGATCAGCGAGGCTTGTGTGACTCTGGCTGCCATCTTGGTCATGTGGTGGCCTGTCCAGTCCCAGGTCAGACGGATGGGTCCGGCAGTGACCCAACCTGCAAGAACAAGCCTCCCCAGCCTGGGCTACTGTGGAGAGCAGACACTGATGGCCCTGGGACCAGGACGTCAGAGGAAGAACAATGCCTGCCGCTGGCCTAGGGTGACTGCACAGAGACTACCAGTGACCAGGTGAGGCAGTGGGCAGTGGGTAGGAATCCCTCCTCATCAGGACCTGAGGAGAGGTGAGCACAATTCTGCAGGGTGAGGGTTCTGGAAGGGAGGGGGAAGTTGGGTATTTTCACCTTATTCCTACTAGTTTCCTCTCCACCAAATGCTCAGTCTACAGCAGTCGTCAGACCTTTGGTGACCATGGGTCTCCTGGGGCTCCCCTCATGGTGCTGGTGCTGAACCAGTGGGTTGCTGAATGAAGTGAACCTGTAAGTTCATCCAGGCCCCCTCAAGTAACCCCTCAGACTGACAGTTCTCCACACTCAGTTTTTCCTGCGCTAGGTCCTCCACATGTACTCCCTCCACAAGCACAGCCACAGCCACAGGGAGAGGCCCTCTCCTCTCCTCAGCCTGGGCTCATCTTCTCCTCAGGTCAAATCAAGGAGGCTGCCCCCGGCTGGGTGCTGAAGGACCACATTCCCAGGAGCAAGTAGCACAAATTCACTCAGAGTTCTGGGAGAGCCCTGGTGGAGGGACTGAGACTCACTGACTGTGGCAACACCTGACCACCCACATAATGACATTTTTGAAATTCATGAGAAAAAGGTGAATATCCCCTGTCTGTTCTAGCAATAGGGGCACCCTAAGATACTGAGATCAATGTGGACAATAGTATTGTCTGGATGAGATTCCAAAATTAGGGTTTTTTTGGTATTTTTTTTATCTATTGTAATATCTTAGGGCCATTCCTGCTTTCACAACTGATCTTCTGCCTTATTTCCTATAACTTTGTCCATCTTACTGCAGTAATTGGTTTATAAGTAGTTTTTGTTTATGTTTCTCAGAGGTGAAAAATCCCAATAATTGACAATCCAAGAAAAAGTATCATTTGGGTATAATTCTCTGAGGTGAAAACCCATATGTAACACATTTTAAAGAGAAGTAACTTTTGGGTACTTTTCTCTGAGCTGGAAAATCCCTATAATCAAAGGTTTGAAGAGATGTCTCTTTTCTGTATATTTTCATTGGGTCAAATGTTCCATCCTTCTGAGCAAGACAGTTTTGGGTATGTTTCCCTGAGGTGGAATATCTACATTGAAAGATATTCTGAGCAGAAGTATCTTTTGGGATAATTTCCTGAAGTGAATCATCTTATGGGTAAGTTCTCCTGAAGTGAATCATGTTTTGGGTAAGTTCTCCTGAAGTGACATATCCCTGAACACGACACTGTGAGAAAGAACATCATTTTGGCCAGCATTTCCCGAAGTGAAGTCCTCTCGGAAGGTTTCTCTGACAGGAAATGTCCATAGAAAAGACAGTCTGAGGAGAAGTGTCTCTGGGTCCAAGTCTCTCAGGTGAGAAAACCCCGCTAAAGACCTTCTGGGCACAAGGACCCTCTGGGCTGGTCTCTCCGAATCAACACAAAACAACACCAAAGGAAACTACAACTGACCATCCACACAGAACGACCCCTTGAGAAGTCCTCTGAGGTGAGGAACCGGCAAAGACGAGAGAAAGGACAGCACCTCTGGCCGGTGTCTGGGAGATGAAAAGTCCCCATAAAAGACAAGCAGATGAGTCCTCGGGGTGCGACAATGGAGGTGACAGGTCCCTCCATCTACAGTCCATCAAAGCGCCGTCCGGGGACAGTTCCCTGAGGGAAGATCCCCAGGAAAGGCCTCCGAGGAGAAGCACCTCGCGGGAGGTGCTGAGCTGGACGGTCCTGGGCTCCGCGGTCCGAGGAGAAGCACCTTCGGGGTCAGCGGGCCTTGGTGTTCCTGAAACAACGCCGTCTGAGGAGAGGTGCTGGGGGCCGTGTTCCTCGGACGTGACATCCGTGTAATGCGCATCCTGAGTGGACGTCGCTGGGTCAGTCTCAAGGGGCCAGAGAAGGAGAGGGGGCTGTGCCCCCCAGTCCTGGTGCTGATGCATCGAAATAGCTGTTGTCAGCATCGTGGGTGGAGACTTGGAGAAGGGAGGTTAAGTCTTCTGGAGAGAGAAGAGGATGAAAGGATCAGGGAGGGGACAGAGGATAAAAGACGGGGAAGGAGACAGAACAGCAAGAACAGAGGAGAACTGACAACAGCAAAGAGGTGAACAAAAGAGAATGGAAGAGGACAGAGAGGAGGAGCAGGGATGCTGGAGGCCTCAGAGCTGCGGCTGCCATGTGGGCAGCAGGGTGGGAAGGAGCCAAGCTGTGGGCGTCCATCCCCATCACCGGCCGGTGAGGAGCCCGGGGAAGCATGTTGGAGACACATGTGAGCTGTGTGAGCTGTCTTGGAAATGTGGTGCTTGAAAACTTGGTTTAAAGTTGAAACTGCGAATCTTGAAAGTCTTGGAGAAACAAAGAGTTTGCTGTGTTCCGTTTTCATGTGAGGCGCCCGAAGCGCTCACTGTGTTGCTGTACTGAGTGGGTTTTGCTGATGCTGGGCCACTTTGGGGTTGGAGCTGAAAGAGGTGAGAGCTCTGCCTTTTGGAGAAGAATTGAGGACGATACCCTGGTTTTCCCTGTTGGATTTGAATCTCCTGCTCTTGGAGAAGGATTGATGACACCATCTTGGCTTCTTCTGGCTTGGAGTGAATGTCTTTGAAGAAGGAGCGGCGGCACCATCTTAACTCCTTCATCCAGCTTGAGGTGGGGCAGTTGCCATTTTGCGGACACACATGACTGCTAAAGCCATGGGCGCTTTGGAATACAGACCAGACTGTATGGTAAGATTACTAAAGGGGCCCCCTTATACCCCTCAGTGATACTTGTCTCATTTGTATCTTTTATTAAGTAACTTTGTTTCTGCCTCCCTCTCAAGGTTTATGTCATCTTGCTACTGCATATGCAGGCTGGGAAGAACCTGGTGTGTGGCTGGCTTGAAAGGGCCAGCTGCTCCTGTTTGTAATTTTGGTTAAGCACCCCGTTTTGTTGGTTTTCACCTGTTTCAAGACGAGCTGGAAGCGGTGTCCCTTGGTCTCACCACCAACACCCTTAATTTGGGTACCCCCCCACCTGGAGCGCAGGAACTGAGAGGCTGGTGCTCTGGTGCTGCCCCGGGACCCTCCCAGAGTGGGGTCATCCAGCTGGACCTGAGACAATTCCCTGTGAATGCCTCGTCCACAGCGAGGGAATCTGCTCCCTCGGAGTTGGGGGCATTCAGCTCAGATTCGGGGTCTGGGAACCAGAGACACAGAAGGGGAAGAGTCCCACTGCTGGACAGAGTGCAGAGTCCATGGACACAGGTGCCCCCAGATCCCAGAATGAGCCTCAAACGGGTGGACAAGTGCGCAGTGTCCCCATGTCTGTGATTGGAGGGACTGGGGATGTCAGAGCTACAGGCTGACCCGGTCAGGACTCAGGCTTTGTGTGAAGAAGTTTTTATCTCCCCACCTTATCTATCCTCAGAATACTGAAGACGTGGCGAGATGGACCTCCGTGGGCACAGGCCCCCATTCTTCCAACGTGGACCTTCAGAAACACTCCTGAGGAGACACCAGCACATTTGTGAGTGAAGCCCCGCCCCCCATATCTACAGGAACTAATGTTCTACCCAATTTAATTGCGCACTAGCCACGCGTCCCCCCTGGTTTGACTGGCCATAAACCACACGATCTTGTCCTATAAAAAAGACTTGCTGATACAATAAATGCTGAATGGTTCATGCTTCTGTTCATTCCCAACCTCTTTGGCCATGTTAGCCTCTCTTGTTGTCCTTTCTCACACCCTGCAGCCCGGCTCTTTGCATGGGGGACCTCAGTGAGGCCCTGGACTCCCCGCAGAGGATCCTCGGAACAACAGATGCAGGAAAACACAGCCGAGGACACGGACGGACCAGGATCCCCAAAGGGCTCCCCTGCCAGGGGTCACCAGGCACCTTCCTGCGTCCCAGGAGGTTTTACGTGATTCACCTGTTTCTGGGAAGTGCAGACTTCAGGGGAGACAGCGTCACTTATCTGGAAGGTTCCTGAGACACCTGTCAGAGCCAGGAGGCCCCGGGGGTCCGAAGCCCTCCAGGTCCAGGTCCAGCTGCCCTGAGCTGGCTCCTTGCTGGTGGGTGTGAGCGCCCCCTGGTGGCTGTGCCCCTGGGTGGTGGGGTTGGGTTTGGGGGATCAGGGTCCTGAGAAGGATCTGGGAGGGCTCAGTGGCTCAGGGGCAGCCCAGGGGTTGTTGTTCAGGACAGGTGTGTGACCTGGGAAGGAGGGAGCCTGATGGGCATCCATGGAGATGGGTGTGGGGTTTAATGAAGTGTGGGGGTTCAGGGGCTTTCAGGGAACAGAGATGATTCCTGTGGACTTGGGGTGCTGCCCCTGTCCTTATTTCAGCATTTCTGGAACTGATTCGAGGTTTGTGGAGATCAGAATTATCATGAGCATATGTGGAGTCTATGAGGGGACACTGGGCTGTTTCCTGCAGTTTTTGATTTAATTTGTCAGGTTTTAGCTACTGTGTGGCCAAGTTGCTGGGAATTCTCTGCTGTTCTGTAGCTGCATCTGCCTGACCCCAGGGTTAGCACTGTACCAGGCTCACAGGGATGGGACCCTGACCACAGGAAAGATGAGACCCCAGGGTGTGGTTGTGCAGAAACTGCACAGAGGCCTGGAGCAGATGGAGGATGATCCCTCCCTAATGAGGCCTCATCTGGGATCAGTTAGAACCTGGCCTCTTGAGGGTTCACAAGGGGTATGGGGACGGGAGCCCCTCTGAGCAGAGCCATGGTGCCTGGGGCCTGAGGGCTTGCAGTGGGTGCCCCACAAGAAGCCCTACCCCCCACCCCTGCAGCTGTTCTTAGGCTGTGCTCTCTGCTCTAAGCTTCCTGTGCCTGATCATGTCCCAGTGCCTCTGCCCCCAACCCAAACCCTGTCCCTGTAGGGTTTGTGTCTGGCCTCACATCACTCCCCTCACTGTGTCTTTCACATAGTAATAGATGGCCGTGTCCTCGGCTCTCAGCCTGCTCATCTACAGATACAGCGAGTCCTTGGCATTATCTCTAGACATGGTGAATCAGCCTTTCACTGAGTCTGCGTACCATGTGCTAGCACCAGTATTACTAATTCTTGCAATGCACTGTCGCCCCTTCCCTAGAACCTGGCGAATCCAGGTCATGTAGTATCTGCTGAAGTCAAATCCAGAGGCTGCACAGGAGAGTCACAGAGACTCCCCAGGCTGCACCAAATCTCCCCCAGACTCCACCAGCTGCTCCACACACTGGACACCTGCAAACACAGACACAGCCCGTTAGGACCCTGGCTCAAATCATTGGATTGTCTCCCTCTTGTCTCTTCAACTACTTGGGGTCTCCTGTTCCCCGGAATTGTGTCCCAGAAGCACCATGAAGATCAACCAGCTGAGCCCAGGTTCCATGGTCATGTGTCCTCATTCAGTGCTGACCCCAAGTGGATACCTGGATGCGGGCTGGGCTCCTGTGCAGAGCTGCAGGGTCAGGCTGGCTGCTTTTCATGAGCAGGGGGGCTACCTTATTGCCATGTCTCCTGCTACATAGCAGGTCAGGGTTGGTATCATTGGGAGGAATTGCCAAGAGTAGGTCTTGAGGAGTTCTCTAGGTGTAATAACATTGTAAACGTCATGCTAACAGGTTGATGGAGATGAGTAGACGCTGGCACATCTGGCTGTGTTGTCTCTCAGTTGTTTTAACTTGTCGTATGCATGAGTGGGTCTTCTTGCAGAGTTTTTATATAACTTAATACTAACCCTTTGTTGCATCAACTATCTGCAGATATTTGCCACATTCAGTTGAGTGTCTTTTTCTTTTACTGAAAGCATCTTTCATAGTGTACAAGATTTTCAGTTAATTTGTCGTTTTCATCTTTACTGTCTGTGATCTCAGAGACCACGTCACAAGAAGTATCAGACATTCAATATCTTGATATGCTGAGCCATGTTTTTCCTATGTTGACTGCAGTCCTGTTGACAGCTAGTTCTGGAAAAATCCTACATACCCAAGGACACAGATAAAATTCAGAAAAAATGAGGTATATTTATACAATAGCTGTTACTCAGTGATGAAAAAGTAACGGATCTTGTTATTTGCATCAGCACTGATGGACTGGAGAGGATGGTGGTAAGTCAGACACATCAGAGGGAGATGGACAGATGCTGGATGGTCTCAGTTACATCTGGAATTTAGAGAAACACAGCAAAGCATCAGACAAAACCAAGTTACCGATAATGCCTGACATCCGACTTCAGAATGGAGGCCACCACAGGGGAGATGGAGCCCAAGCCACAGTGAGATTGATGCAGCTCTGATGGCAGCAGGAGTGCGAGGACGTATTTGTGCCATTTGAAACCTATAACCTGTGGAGCAGACACAGAGATGCAAACCTGATTTTCCTCCACATATAAAATAAAGCAAGTGTCTTAACACAGCTCTGGTGATTGGAATCACACTGTTCACATTGCACCTACTGAAGTTATCCAAGTGGGATGCCCGAAGGCACAGTAATATCTGGAGACTGTACACAGTTATACTCACCAGCTGTGGCATTTGTGAGGAGGTGAAATAAGAAAATGCACTATACCCAGATGTGCAGAATAAGAAGCCCTGACCAGCCACAGCCTGTGGACACATCAACATCAAGTAAATATGGGGCATTATGGGGCCACTGCACGAAGTCAGACAGAGTTGAAACAATCTAATATTAGACCTGGAAGTATTAGAAAAGGAGAAAAATGTCAGCAGACAGTGGAGGGAAGGAAACTATAAAATTTGGAGCAGAAATGAAACACAACTGAAAAAGACCAAACAGATGAGTAATGGAAAGAAAATCTGGTAATTGAAAAAAATCAACAAAAGAGTGAAAAGCTATAGTGACTCATAGGACAGCTGGTGGAAAATCTGTTATATAGAATCAGAAATGAGTGAGGCGAGGTCACAGAAACACCTCGAGACACAGAAGTTCACAGTGTGTGCTGTGAGTGTGTGCCGGTGGAGGAATAGGAAGCTCTAGAAGGAATAGAGAAGATGTGAGATGTGTACAAACTCCAGGATGACAGGAAGAAGCTGAAGACCTGGACGACATAGTCAGCAGCGAGACAATGGAAACATAATTCAAAGACTCCTTAACGAAAAACCTCAGGGCCCTGTTTTTCGAAGTGAGTCCTACCAAACCTGCAAAGGGTCCCCAACACCATCCTTTTACATGGCTTCCAGAAACCAGGGAAGAGGGCAGCTGCCCAGAATGTTTTTCAAGGCTCACATTATTCTGACACTGAAAACACACAAAAGGGAAATTACACACCAGCATCCTAGTAAGTGCAGATGCAACATCCTCGACTGAGTTTCAGCAAATTGAGTTAGCACACAGAAAGGGCCGCACACATCAGGAACATGCACATTTATACCAGGAACACAGGATGGATGAACATAGATGGGTCATGCATGGAATCACCATTTCAACAAGGGAAAGACAGACTCACAGGATCAGAGTCACAGGTGCAGGGAAATCAACTGACAGCATTCAAGTCCAATCATGATAAATACACTCAGTGAGATGCGGCTGGAAGTGACACACCTCAGCCTGACACAGACCACGTGCACACACCACAGGAGCATCCCACTCCATGGCAGACACTGAAGCTCTCCTCCAGTTCAGGACTGAGAAGGACCCACCTGCTCCATCCTGCTCAGCATCAGGCTGGGAGAGGGGATGCCAGAGGAACCCAGGTTTGAGAAGCGACAGTGCAGCACTCACTGCTTGCAGAAACCACAATAGACACAAAGAAGCCTAAAGACCCCACTTACACTACTGGAGCCAGAAATGAGTCTAGTCCAGGGTAGACTCCAAATCCTCTGTGTGTCCTGGGTGCTGAGGGACTGTTCAGCTGCTTGACTAGTGTTTATGGATGATGGCCCATTTTTTAGAAATATATTCCACACCCTTTTGTGTACATGTTTTGTAGACTTCATTTTCCTCTTGCCACCATATCACCATGACCATCACCCCATTCCCTCTGTTTCTTTCTCCCGTGTTACACTCTCCTTCCTCCCACTCCATTGTGGAATGTGTCAGGTCTACAGCCAGGTGCTCGTTTCTACTATTTCTTGGAATATTTTTGATTGGGTGATTGCTTCTTGTTGCTGAGTTTACAGAGTCTCTGTTTCTTTGTGACAATAGATTTTCCTTAGAAGTATCACATGGGCTTATTGCCTATAATAGCTTTTTTATTCATATTTTCATCATATTCCCCTGACAGAATTCCTATTTTCCCCTTAACTAGTCTAGAAAAGAGTCATTTCCTGAACTCTCTTGTTGAACCACTTCAAGGTCCACACTCAGGGAAAGAAGTTTTCTTCTTTGTTAACTGTCAGTGTCTATGTTGGTGTTGCTATCATTCATGCCAATTGTTGGTCTGCCCAGATCAACTTTTCTTGCTGTGTAAAAAAAAGAATCATTTAGTTTGTCTATAACCACTGAATAATACCTTGAATGACTTATTAGCTTTGTATTAAATCTGAATTCTCTTGGGTAAGTGGAATATACTCTTCTCAGCCTTGCGTATGGGACACCTCTCTGCTTATTTGCGTATGTCTCATTTCCAGATTCTCCAGATACCATGGTGTAGCTCTCACACATTGATGTCAGATTTATGCCAAAGTATGTTGAGCTCGTTCTTGTGAACAGCACATTTTCATTGTCATATAACCTTTAATGCTCTTCTATTGAATAGATGGAGCAGAGTAATTGAACTGAAGACACATCTTGTGCAGTGGTCTTGTAAACATCCTTGCTATAGGTGCTTATTATCATGTGAAGGATTTTGCAGATGTCCTTGTTTTTTTTTTAAAGATAGACATTCATTCCCTGTGAACACAGAGTTTTACTTCGATGTCCCAGTCTGTGCGCTGTTGCCTTTGGCAGTGTGTGTGAGCTCAGATGTCATCACCCTTTCAAATTGCACGTGAAGTGGGATCAGAATCCTCCTGCCCTAGGTGGAGGGTCTCTGATTTGTCAGGATTCAGTGGATTTCTGGCGTTTTGTTTGTAGGTTTTATTTTCTGAGGTAAAGAATCATGTTCAATTCTTAATGTAGTATTAGTCACTAAATCGTGAGAGGGAATTGCATTTTCCCTATTATTTTCACACCTACTGATATGGTCACTATAGTTTTGTTTAGTCAGATCTGTGGAGATTCACAGTTCAGAAGAAAACTACACCCCTCACTATCCCAGCTCAGCTCTGCTCACACTCTCAATGCCCCTCCTTCTCCACAACTAACTGGCAAATGTCAGTCAGGAAACCCCAGCCTCCAGGTGTTTGCTGAGCCCCTGGTGTCCTGAGGAGCAACTGTGTGCCAGCGTCCCCTGCTGGCCCTGGGTGTCCCCAGCTCAGCCCTGTCCCTGCAGGGTTTGTGTCTGGGCTCACACTCACTCCCCTCACTGTGTTTCTCACACAGTAATACACGGCCATGTCCTCTGTGCTGAGGCTGCTCATCTTCAGATACAGCGAGTTCTTGCATTGTCTCTGGAGATGGTGAATCGGCCCTTCCCTGAGTCTGCGTAGTCTGTGCTACCACCATCATATCTAATGTATGCAACCCACTGCAGCCGCTTCCCTGGAGCCTGGTGGAACCAGTACATGTAGTAGCTGCTGAAGGTGAATCCAGAGGCTACATAGGAGAGTCTCAGAGACCCCCCAGGCTACACCAAGTCTCCCCCAGACTCCACCAGCTGCTCCGCACACTGGACACCTGTAAACACAGACACAGCCTTTCAAGATCCTGGTTCGTGTCCTCAACTTCTTCCCCTCCTGTCTGCTCCCAACCTTGGGGTCTCCTGTTCCTTAGGAATTACCTCCCAGAAGAGCCATGAGGAGCAGCCAGCTCAGCCCATGCTCCATGGCGAGTGTCCGCGTTCAGTGCTGAGACGAGTGGGCACCTGGATGCAGGCTGGGCTCCTGTGCAGAGCTGCAGGGTTGGGTGGCTGATTTTCATCAGTACAGGGACAGTCGATTTGCATGTCTGCTGCTATATAGCAGCACTGGGGCTGGTGTTTGTGCAGAGAGGAGCCTGGGGAGGGTCCTGGGGACTCAGGGGCCATAATAGCATGAGAGTGTGACTTCACTGGGGACAGAACTCAGTGCGCATGTGTCATCTGTGTGAGCAGCACAGGTGCATGTCTCAGCATGTGGTCTCTGGGTCTGACTCTTCCTGGAGTTCTCTGCATGTTTTGGGTTCAGATCTTTTCCAGACATGTAATGTCCTAACATCATCTCCCAATAAGAGTCATTTTTATTTACTGACAGTTTCTCTCCTGTAAAGAAGCGCTTTCTTTGTTGCAATCCTAATTGTTTTTATTAGTCTGCTGCTCTTTCCACTGATGATATCCCACCAGCCAGTGCTGTGCATGCTGTGTTGTAGCCTCTCTTTGTCCTGGGCTGACCACATCCCTACTTACGTAGCGTAGCTGTGCAAAGACCTATGTGCCCAGGAGAAAAGAATGGTTCAGAAGAGTGAGGTGTATCTATTCAATGGGACAGTTATAAAAAGGAGGAACTCCAGCCTTGTGCAACAACACAGATGGGACATGAGAGGACGTTTCTCAGTTAACAGGTCAGGAGGAGAAAGGTGCTTCAAGGCCTCACTCACATTGGGATGCAGAACATTAGAGCAAGGGGTTTTTCAAAATCAGGTCAAGTTATCTCCTGACATGGGACTGCAAAGGCCAGCAGCAGGGAAAGAGCTGAGGAAGGGGGATATCATGACCGTGGTGGAGGTTTGCTGGGATCTGGAGGTGGGCAGGGTCTGAAACTCCAGATTTGGGAGGTTAGAACCTAGAGCTTATGGGGCAGATACAAAATTGTAAACAACTTTCCCCATAAACAAAACTTCAAACAAGTGTCAATAGATTCACAATGATTGAAATCATATCAACCATCTTCTCTGATGGCAGTTGTGACCACTTGAAAATAACCACAGATGCAAAACCTGTGGGAAACTCTGCGGAACGTTCATGTCAGAGACGGTGGGAAACTCTGCTGACCGCCCTTGGGTGAGGGAGGAGCTGAAACAGGGGATTAATCGCGCCCAGATATGAGGACACGGAGCCTTGACCTCAGAGCCTGGGGACACTCTGAACCTACACAGGGGACAGTGGTGGCCCAGGACACTGCACGAAGCAGAACAAGCTCACACAGGTGACCTGAATCTCTGTGAAGCAGCCGTAACAGGAGAAGAAGTGACCCCACAGCCGTTAGGAAGGAAACAAGACACATCAGCGCAGAAGCGAAGGACACAAAGAAAAAGCCACTTCAGGGGAGCCAGGATGAGAAGCTGGAGGCGCGGGAGGGGGAGGGGAGGAGACAGGAGGTGGGAAAGGGAAAGGACCCCGGAAAGGGGACCCCGAGGAGGCACTGCCAGGAAACACGCCCAGAAGAGCTGGTCATCTGCTTGATGGGGACCCGCCCGTGGCCTGTGGTGTGGACACAGCACTGGTGAGAAGTCAGGTCCCTCTCTCTGCAGCCATGTGACCTCTTGTTAAGAATTAAAAGTTTCCGAGTGAAGTGGCGGTTGGAGGATCCTGACCTCTAACACGCTGACCCCACTGACTCCCCAAAGACCCGTTGGAGTGGGAGGGCTGGGGTGAAACTTGCCCCAGGTTTCCAGTGTCCTGCATGCCCAGGACCTGGCCATGTGATCAGGGTGTGGACTGGACACACTCAGGCTATGGTGCTGGCTGCGCCCTGCCACACGAACCCATACAGACACTGAGAGGTGGACACAAAGTCTCTACTGGCAGGAGAAGTGGTGGATTCACTTTCCCCTGGACACCTGCCACAACACCAGCGCTACAAAACGGGGAGACCCCCCCAAATCCTTGAACACAGAGACCAGACTTCAGTGCTGCCCTGGACATGCCCAGAGGGGAGTCATCCTGCCCATCCCAAGGCCCTTCCCTGTGAACCCCTCGTCCACATCAAGGAAACATGCTCCCTCAGAGTTGGGGGTGTCCAGCTCGTACTCGGGGTCTGGGAACTGGAGAGACAGAAGCGAAAGCATCATCGCTGCCCGACAGGGTGCGGAGCCCATGGACACAGGTGCGCCCAGAGCCCAGATGAACCACAAAAGGGCTTACACGTGTGCAGTGTCCAGAATTTGTGATTAGAGGGACCTCAGTGGGGCCCTGGACTCCCCGCGGAGAATCCTGGGAACAACAGTGGCAGAAAAACACAGCCAAGGCGTCATCACTCATCTGGAAGTTTCCCGAAACACCTGTCAGAGCCAGGAGGCCCCGGGGATCGGGGAAGCCTCCAGGTCCAGGTCCAGCTGCCCTGAGCTGGCTCCCTGCTGGTGGGTGTAGCGCTCCCTGGTGGCGGCGCCCCTGATGCTGGGGTTGGGTCTGGGGACCAGGCTCCTGGGAAGGACCTGGGAAACTCAGGGCTCAGGGGCAGCCCAGGGGTGTCACTCAGGACGGGGTGTGGGACCCGCGAAGGAGGAGCCTGATGGGGGTCCATGGAGATGGGTGTGGGGGGTTAATGAAGGGTGGGGGTTCAGGGGCTTTCAGGGAGCAAAGGTGATTCCTGTGGACTTGGGGTGCTGCCCTTGTCTTTATCTGGGCATTTCTGTTACTGATTTGAGGTTTGCAGAGATCACAATATAATAAGCACATGTGGCTTCTCTGAGAGGCAGTGGACTTTTTCCTGCAGTTTTTGGTTTAATTTATCAGGTTTTAGCCACAGTGTGGCCAAGGTGGGGGATTCTCTACGGTCCTGTAGCTGCATCTCCCTGACACCGTGGTTAGCACTGCACCAGGCCCACAGGGATGGGCCTCGACCACAGGAAAGATGAGACCCCAGGGTCTGGTTGTGCTGAAGCGGCACAGAGGCCTGGAGCATGTGCAGGAGGATCCCTCCCTGCTGAGGCCTCATCTGGGAGCAGACAGATCCTTACCTCCCATCAGGGCTCACAAGAACTGTGCGGACAGGAGGCCCCAGGGCAGAGCCAGGGGTCCTGAGGCTGAGGGCTTGCAAGGAAGCCCACAGGAAGCCCTGCCCACCCACCCCAGCATCTGCTCTTGGGCTGTGCTCTGTGGTTCCTCTGCCTGATCATGCCCCAGTGGTCCTGCCCCAGCCCAGCCCTATCCCTGCAGGGTTTGTGTCTGGGCTCACACTCACTCGTCTCACTGTGTGTCTCGCACAGAAATAGACGGCCGTGTCTTCGGCTCTCAGGTTGCTCATCTGCAGATACAGCGAGTTCTTGCCGTTGTCTCTGGAGATGGTGAATCGGCCCTTCACGGAGTCTGCATAGTATGTGCTACCTCTACCAGGATAAATCCAGGCAACCCACTGCAGCCTCTTCCCTGGAGCCTGGAGGACCCAGTTGAAGGCATAGCTGCTGAAGGTGAATCCAGAGACTGTAGAGGAGAGTCTCAGAGACCCCCCAGGCTGCACCAAGTCTCCCCCAGACTCCACCAGCTGCTCCGCACACTGGACACCTGCAAAAACAGACACAGCCCATCATGACTCTGGCTCACGTCCATGGCTTCTCTCCCTCCTGTCCCCTCCCCTGCTCAGGGTCTGCTGTTCCCCAGGAATTACCTCCCAGAAGAGCCACGAGGAGTAGCCAGCTCAGCCCAACCTCCATGGTGAGTGTCCGTGTTCAGTGCTGACCCTGAGTGGACACCTGGATGCGGGCTAGGCTCCTGTGCATAGCTGCAGGGGCAGGCTGACTGGTTTTCACGAGCAGGGGGCCAGACCTATTTGCATGTCTCCTGTTATATAGCAACTCTGGGCTGGTGTCTGTGGGGAGAGACGCTCGAGGAGGGTCCTGGGGACTCTGGGGCCATAATAGCTGTGTAACCATGTGACACAGTTAATGGGGACAGAACTGGGTGAACCTGAGCACATGTTATGAGCAGCTCCGGTGCATGTGCTCAGCAGGTGCACAGCTGGATCTTCCTCTTGCACAATCGTCAATGTGTTTTGTGCAATATGTTCTCCATCTAAGAGAGTTATTTTTGCTTTTCATAGTCTCCTTTTTAAGGAGGCTTTTCACGGATGTAACCTGTTCGATTTTATTTTTATTTCTCCTTTGACTCGGACGCCTGTCCGTAATGATGTCACTGAAGCCAAAGCTGGGGTGTGTGTATTTTTCCCGTGTTGCATTTGTCCTGCATTTGTCCTGTGTTGATTTGCACAGCTCAGTTCGGAAATGATCCCCCTGTCCTTGGACACAGAACTGGGTCAGAAACCGCAGTGTATTTGTACAGTGGACCCCCCTCAGCTACGCGAAGGATGAAGTCCTGTCATTGCAGCAATTCAGGCAGAGCTGGGGGAGATGATGCTGAGTGAAGCATGTCAGGAGGAGGAAGCGAGATGCTGGATGGTCTCACTCCCATGCGGGATGTGGAGACAGATAGCAAATAATAAACTCTTGACAAGTAACTGCAAAACCAATGCCCCCAGAAAGGGGGAATAGATGGGGGAGAGAGGATCCCTTGGATGGGGGGGCTTGGGCTGTGGTAGGGGCAGATTTTGAAGGTCCTTGTAGAGGCCAGAAGCTAGAGCTGTGGGAGATGCCAAGAGGTGAGCAACTTCCCTCCACGACCGCAATAGCTGAGTGTCAGTGCAGCCATGACGATGAGGTCGTGTCACTTATCTTCCCATCACAATTGTGCTGAACTGGAAGTCACCATGCAGGGGAGCCTGGGAGAGTTTCAGCATCAGAGACTTTAGCCTCGATGTCCTGGTGACCCCGAGGGAGTGAGGAGATGACATTAGGCATAGTTTACACCTGAGGGGAAGGACATGTCCTGTGGCCTGTATGGACAGGATTTTCTCGCCGGTGTCCCCACACTGAGGGTGGAGCAGCCTCCTCCTGTCACCAGCACAGGGACGTGACTGTGTCTGTGACAGAATATTCTGAAGGGAAACCTTCCCAGCTGCAGGCTGGGGATGAGGACCCGTGGCTTCGGCCACCCACTGGTGGGCCACCCCCTGGTGACTGTGCACCTGGGTGCTGAACCCTCATTGTGGTCTTGGCAGGGGATGGACTCCAGGTTCACACTCACCCCTCACCCCTCAGGACCTGTGGGCTCATCCCCCTGACGATGCTGACTAAGTGGTGACCAGGCGGAACCCTGGCTCCAGACCCTGACCCCTCGAAGCTGCCCACAGCGGCAACCATTATCAGGACATAGAACCTGGCTCAGAGCCTGTGCCAGGTGCTGACCCCCAGCATCAGGGGGACTCACAGCTCCCATGGTCATGACCAAGTATACAATGTGTGCCAGCTCATGACCCCAGATGCTGGCTGGAGTCACCCTCCTGGCCGCCCTCAGGCTGACCCTGCAGATCCGGCCACTGCACGAGCTGCTGCCCATCGCCGACCCACCCCTGACTATGCCCTGGTCCCTTGCCGAGTCCTGCTGAGGCTGCCTGGCATCTGCCTGTCAGACCCTGAACCCTGAACCCTGTGCTCAGATGAACCGCAGTCCACTGCCCAGGGATGATGACCCGCAGGACCAGGCGCTGCCGGGTGGTTGGAGGAGGATACAGCTGGTGGCACTGATGCCCCTGGGGGCGGGGGGTCTGAACACACCCAGGATCCTCCATAGCCGCTCATACTGTGCTTGTCAACCCCTTGCAGGCAGGTCCTCAGTGTCCGGAACAGAGCTGGGCTTCATGAATGGGTGCCCAGGCCCCTGGGAACAGGGTGCTCGGCACCGCCCAGTCGTCACCAAACGTTATTAGCCCTGCTGGGTTGTAGGGCTCACCTCTAGGACTGTGGGACTCCGTGCTTCGAGCCACCCCGTAGTCCATGGGGGACCCAGGTGACAGCCCCATCCCTGTCCCCTCCTGTTGCTGTGAGGACAGGCTGACCCAGGGTGTCAGTCTGTGTCGGGAGCTCTGTGGACCCCGGCTCCACTAGGGGGTTGACCCAGGTGCAGGTCCCTGGGGTTCAGCCTGCTGTGGGCACAGACGCTGGGCTGGGCCTGAGGGGTCCTGGGGCTGATGTCCAGGAGCAGGGCCTGTGCCTTGGCCACACACCCTCTCCCAGGCCTGACCGACCTCCTGGAGGAAAGAGACAGAGAGAGGCACTGGAATCCCCAACATGGGACCCCACGATCTGGACAACAGGGGTACAGGTCATACCCCAGGAAGCGGCCTACCTGCCTCTGAGAGTCAGTGTCCCCAGCTGAGGCTCCCGCTGCCCACGTGCAGTGGACTCTGCCTCCTGCGGAGACCACGCCGATGCCTCCCGGACACATGGCAGCTGGAGCCCGAGACCTGAGTCTCCATGGGACAGTGCCGACTGCGCAGCGAGTTCTGTCCAGTCATGGGCTCACTGAGCCTCGGAGAGCTGGCTCTGCTCTGGCCATGCCCGGCTTCCTCTGGTTCCAGCGGTGACCCCAGAATGTCCACTCTGCAGGGCGGGGTCAGGGCCTGGGGAGGTCCTGTGTGTGTGCCCGCTCCTGCACATTGTCCTTGGCCTCTCCCAGGAGCCCTGGGTTTGTCCTCCAGTCTTGTGTCCCCTGACAAGGTGTGGCCTGGCTGAGTGGAGCCCCCACCTCTGTGGAAGGGAGGGTCCCGGCAGGGAGCAGCGAGGGGCTTAGAGCAGGAATGTGCTGCCCCCAGCAACTGCCCCACACACATGGGTATTGGGGAGTAGGAAGGACCACGTTCAAGTGACCCCTCCCCAAGGATCCACAGCTTCCCCCAGCACCATACTGCCGAGTGTCCATCCACACAGCCCTACTGTCCAGGAGCCCGTGGGACCCCTCTGAGCCCCAGGCAAGCAGAGGGTCAACATTTCCAGGGCTCAGCCCTCAGGTCCGAGTGGGGCAGGACAACAGGGAGGACAGCCGGCAGCTGAGGCCTCAAACACCTCACCCCTGTCCACCCTTTGTGTATGAGCCTGTCTGCTGTCCAGCCAAGGCCAGTCCCTCAGGGGTGGGTGTGGGGGACGTGGCCAGAGCTGGGGACATGGGGGAGCGGTCCCGAGAGTAGCCGGTGGACACCGCGGAGATGGAGGGGTCGGGCCCAGGCTCTGTCGGGAGCTGAGCCAAAGCTTTATTCTCAGGCTCAGGATACTCTGCTTCTGCCCAAGTGGCTGCTCCCAAGGCCGGTGTCCGCAGCAGACGTGAACGCAGAGCAGCTGCGTCTCTGATCCTATCTTGACACTGACCACGTGGCTGGCGGTGGCCTGACTCCCTCGTCTCTTCACAGGGCGCACGCAGCCTTGTCTCTAGTCCCGGATGTTCCCTCCAGAACAAGCCCTGGGGCCCCCTCGGGACGAGTCATCAGCCCGTGTCTCTGAGGCTGCGTCACATGTGGGCACCTTGCGTGTGGAGACTCCTGATTAGGTGAACGAGGTGAGTTTAGGGAACCCTGAGGGCGGGGTCCACTCAGCGGTCACCCTCCCAAGGGGCTCAGTGGTTCCTCCAGGTGAGGGCTGGATCATGCAAAGGGCTGCCTGGCATCAAGGGATCAGGTCATCCCAGCTGCCCTGGGGTCTGTGCCCTTTGCAAAAATAGGGCAGAGCTGGGGGCTGATGAACGATGTCTCAGTGACATGCTTATTTCCTGTAAGCGTCACGTGTCTCTGCTGAGCAGATCTGGACCCGAAATGCGTGATTATGCACAGGCCTTGTGAACTGACCATGCACACACGCGTGCCCCGAGCTGACTGTCACGTGGGTGTGTTGTCATCTCCTTGCATCTGCACATGGACTTCTTGGGAAATGACTGGTGCGGCTCTGACTGTGCCCGCTGTCCTGGGGACCCCTTGAGACAAGGGGACCGGCCGCCAGCAGGCAGGGCCTGCACGTTCACTCACGGTCCTCAGAGACATGCGTGGCAATTGGGCTGGAGACCAGTGTGGGCAGCTGATTTCTGAGCACAGTCAGGGTCACTCTGTGTCCAGACCACACTTTTCCATGTGGGCAGCAGCAAGGATGCTAGGTGGTCTAGAGAGAGGACCAGGGCCAGCCTCGCCTCTCTGTGTGCAGTTTCAGGCCCGTCGGGTAAGGGAGGTGCTGTCGCTGCTGCTCCTAGGTTCTGTTTCCCAGTGAAGACTCGTGTCTCCTTCTGAGCTGATCAGGATCCCTGACCCCTGTGTGGAGCTGGTTTTCCTGGATGTTTAACCCCCACTGATGCGGTCACTGTGATTCTGTCCTTGTGGAAAACACCATTCGGGAGTTTTGGCGTCAGAACCACGACTCAGGAGACACCTTCACTCCTCACTGTCCCCGTTCAGCTCTGCTCACACCTCACGGTCTCTCCTGCTGCACAAATCACCTCAAATGTCAGTCAGGAAACCCCAACCTCCAGGTGTTTCCTGAGCCCCTGGTGTCCTGAGGAGCAACTGTGTCCCAGCGCCCCCTGCTGGTCCTGGGCGTCCCCAGCCCAGCCCTTTCCCTGCAGGGTTTGTGTCTGGGCTCACACTCACTCTCCTCACTGTGTGTCTCGCACAGTAATACACAGCCGTGTCCTCGGCTCTCAGGCTGCTAATCTGCATAAACACTGAGCTCTTGGCGTTGTCTCCAGAGATGGTGAATCGGCCCTTCACTGAGTCTGCGTAGTATGTGCTACCACTACCAGGATAAATCAAGCCAATCCACTCTAGCCCCTTCCCTGGAGCCTGGCGGACCCAGTGCATGTAGTAGCTGCTGAAGGTGAATCCAGAGGCTACACAGGAGAGTCTCAGAGACCCCCCAGGCTGCACCAAGTCTCCGCCAGACTCCATCAGCTGCTCCGCACACTGGACACCTGCAAACACAGACACAGCTAATGAGGACCTTGACTCACATCCATGGCTTCTCCGATTCCTGTCCTGTCCCCTGCTCAGGGTCTCCTGTTCCAGAGGAATTACCTCCCAGAAGGGCCGCGAGGAGCAGCCAGCTCAGTCCAGGCTCCATGGCAAGTGTCTGCGTTCAGTGCTGACCCCGAGAGGACACATGGATGTGTGCTGGGCTCTTGTGCAGAGCTGCAGGGTCCGGCTGGCTGGTTTTCACGAGCAGGGGGCCGGCCTTATTTGCATGTCTCCTGCCATATAGCCATGCACTGAGTGTGGCCTCCTCACTCTATCAGGTCGGCTGCCACCAGTCCACGACCTGTGCAGGATCCTGCAATTTGTCCCTGGAACACAGCATGTGTCCCCCGCCAGCCTTCCCACCTTCAGGAAACTGACCTGGACTCTCGGCTGCTGCAGTTATGGGAGAGGAAGCCTGATTTAGATCAGATACAAAGTGACCCGTGTCCTGCTGGTGGTCAGTGAGTCCATATTGTCTGCCACTGAAGACACAGCTGGGTGCAGAGGAACTGCTGTTCTCAGCCCAGGGGAATGTACCTCACATGCCAAAGGCATCAGGCTCCTCACTGGCCACATGTGATTATTGGGGTGTGGGCTGCACACAACGTCCTTCTCCCCCTTCTGACCGTATTGCAGTGCAGGCTCCAGGAAGCCCCCAGGCTACATGCAGCTGCTTCACGGGTGGAGTCCCTGCCCGTCTCCCCATCTCCCGAGCTGCACAGTGACCCATCCCTTGGGTCCATGAGCACAGCCACTGGGCCGCCGCGGTTGTCCTGGGCACTGCCATGCTGTGGTCTCAGGTCCAGCAGGCCCGACTCATGCACAGAGGACACAGGGGAACCCCAGCCTCCGGGGCCAATAGCCTGACACCCTGGGCCATGGGTGCTGGTGCTTTCTGTGTCCTCACCGGGGAGCCCAGAGCCCGGGGTCATCCTGGTGTCTCTGAGGGCGCAGGTCGGTCACCCGGGATTTCCTCTGAGGCCTCAGACCTTCATGGAGTCCTTCGTCTCACTCCACAGACTGGACTCGGCTCCCTTCCCAGCACAGACCCGGTGGAGTTAGAAACCCCACCCCAGCTCTGTCGCCTGTGGGCACATGGCTGCCCAGAGGTGCCCGAGGTGCAACGGGCCTGTCCACATGCAGTGAGGTCCAGTCCACTTCTGGCCCTTCATGGGGAGGTGACCTGAGCCTGCAGATGGACACCAAGTGCCACCTCCTCATCCTGGCCACCCCTCAGTCCTCCTGGTGTCTCAGAGGGTCTCTCCCGGCCGTGTGGAATCTGCCAGCTCATTCACTGGGCACCATCCTGGTCCAGGCAGGGCCACTGCTGCTCAGGCCACAGAAGAACAGCCTTGGTGCATCGAGTGTGTGTAACAAGCCTTTCCTGGCAAAGCCCAGGAAGACGCAGGCAGGGAGCAGACGGGGGCAAACAGGGAGGCAGGAGATAGGGACGGAGCAGGGCCTGAGCCCCAACCCCGAGCCCTGGCAGCCTCGCGGTCACAGAGCTGACACGCTGTGGCCAGGGAGGCATTGCCCAGCTCGGGCCCATCCATCATTGGCTGTACGTGCGGCCTCAGGATGCTGGACACAGAACTGACCCATTCCAGGCTACAGCCGTCCTGGCCGGTAAGGCAAGAAGGAGCCCAGGGACCCCAGGGTGCTCACGGCAGGAGGGCGGGTTTGGCCTTTGCCCCCTGACCCGGGATCCCACACCTTGCTGTGTGGGCCGGGCTCCCCTAGTCCAGGGAGGGTCCCTCCTGGTCCTGCAGACCCTGCTCCCGAGCTGCTGGGCAGAGCTGGCCTGGGGTTAGGACGCTGTGCTGCTGGGGTCGGGTCTGGGAACCAGGTTCCTGAGAAGGACGGGGAGACTCAGGGTTCAGGGGCAGCCCGGTGGGTGTCGCTCAGGACGGGCTGTGGGACCGGGAAGGAGGAGCATGAAGGAGGGGGGCCCATGTGATGGTGCTGGGGGTTAGTGATGGGTTAACATGCAGAGATTTTCAGGGGAGCAGAGGTGCTTCCCCTGGTTTTGGGGTGCTGATCTTATCCTTATCTGCGAATTTCCAGAAGAGCCTTGGGGTCTGGGAGGTTAGTAGTGCAATGAGCTCATTTGGCATCTCCGAGGAGACAGTGACCTGTGCCCTGTAGTTTTTGCCCACTTTATCAGTTTATTTCATCGTGTGCCCGAGGGCTGGATTTCTCTGCTGTCCTGTGGTCATACTCTCCCATGACCCCATCACCTGCACCAGGATCACAGGGATGTGACCCTGACCACGGGGACGATGAGCCCTGGGTTCTGGTTGAGCACAAACTGCACAGATGCCTGGAGCAGGTGGAAGAGGATCCCGCTCTGCTGAGGCCTCATAGTGGGCTGCTGTGGGGGCTAACGAGGAGTGGGGGGACTGGAGCCCCTCAGGGCATAGCCGGGGCCTGGAGCCTGAGGGCTTGCAGAGGGAGCCCCATAGGAAGCCCTGCAAACCCCCTGACCCAGCAGCTGCTCCTGAGCTATGCTATGTGCCCTGGGCTTCCTGTGCCTCCCAGGCCTCTGGGTCCCTGGAGACACAGACATTGCCCAGGGGTCCTGCCCCCCAGCCCAGCCCTGTCCCTACAGGGTTTGTGTCTGGGCTAAAACACACTCCCTTCACTGTGCTACTCCCCCTTGCACAGTAATACAGGGCTGTGTCCTCGGCACTCAGGCTGCTCATCTGCAGATACAGTGAGTTCTTGGCGTTGTCTCTGGAGATGGTGAATCGGCCCTTCACCGAGTCTGCATGGTGTGTGCTACCACCATCATCTCTAACGAGTGCAAACCACTCTAGTCCCTTCCCTGGAGCCTGGTGGATCCAGCCCATCCAGTAGCTGCTGACAAGGAATCCAGAGGCTGCACAGGAGAGTCTGAGACCCCCCAGGCTGCACCAAGTCTCCCCCAGACTCCACCAGCTGCTCCGCACACTGGACACCTGCAAACACAGACACAGCCCATGAAGATCTTGGCTCACATCCACGGCTTCTTCCCCTCCCATCCGCTTCCTTCCTCAGGGTCTCCTGTGCCCCAGGAATTACCTCCCAGAAGAGCCAGGAGGAGCAGCCAGCACAGCCCAGGCTCCATGGCGAGTGTCTCTGTTCAGTGCTGACCTCTAATGGACACCTGGATGCGGGCTGGGCTCCTGTGCAGAGCTGCAGGGTCGGGCTGGCTGGTTTTCACAAGCAGGGGGCCGGCCCTATTTGCATGTCTCCTGCTATAAAGCAGCTCTGGGCAGCTCTCTGTACCGAGAGGAATCCAGGGAAGGTCCTTGGGACTCTGTGGTCATAGAAGCTGTGTGACCATGTGATTTTATTGGGGACAGAGCTGTGTGTGTGCTGAGCACATGTCATCAGTGTGAGCTGTACAGGTGTGTGAGCTCAGTACGTGCACTATAAGTTGGTCTTGCAGGATTCCTTTACGTGTCTTGAGTTCACATGACCAGATTCTTTTTGTGCAAACATTTTCTCCCATTTGGTGAGGTATCTTTCTGTTTTATTTAAATTATATTTCACTTTACAGGTGCTTTATGTGTTGATTTAACCCCATTTATTCATAAGATTTTTCCTTCTCTTGACTTTGGAGTACTGTCCACCTAGCCATCACTGAAGCCAGCGCTGAGGGCTGTTGTACCTTATCTTTGCCCTGTGTTGGTTTCAGCCCTATTTACATAGCATAGCGATGAAACCATCCACGGCCTTAGGACAGAGTAATGGTTCAGGATAATGATGTGTGTATCATGATGACATCTGGCTCTGCAATCAAAACAGGAGATGCTGTTGCTATCGAGAGGACAAGGAGGGACTGTAGTGCATAATGATGAATCGGGAAAGAAAGAATGAAAAAGACAGATGCTGGATGGCCTCACTGGGGGGAATGTAGAGAAACACAGCAGAGCATCAGTCAGAACCCAGCCAAGAATAACCACTTGACATCCGAGGACAGAATGGAGACTTCCAGAGGAGGAGGGTGTTTTATGGGTGCGATGGCCGAGAGGGATGGCTGACATGGGGGCTACAGAGCCCTTGTGGTGCAGGGTGGGAAGGAGACAATTGTAGCAGGTAGAACTTACACCTTTGGGGCGGGTACAAGAATGGAAAGACACTCTTACTCCATAAACAATGAATAATACATGGCAAATCTGTCTTAAGCATTGAAATCTATCAATTCTCTTTTCTGATCTCAGTTGTACCAAACAGGAAATTGCCCCAGATGGAAAGCCTGATGAACATTTAACATCAGGTCCTGTAACAAGCATGACTGATCGGCTCTTGAGTGGGTGAAGAATGAAATGGCCTGGCACATGGTGCATGCTTGTATGCGCAGCCTAGGAAGCTGCAGCCAGAACCCGGGATTGTGGTTCGAGTCCTGCCAGGGGCACAAAGTAAGACCTAGTTCCAAAAAAAATAGCTGGGTGTGGTGGTGCACGCCTGTAATCCATGCTACCTGGGAAGCTGAGGCTGGGGATGACTTGAGTCTATGTTACCCCGGGCAATGTAAGCCTGCAGTTCCATAGGCAAAAATAGTGAGACCTAGTCTCAAAAAAAGAGAATGAAATGGGAATTATACCCAAACACAACAGTCATGTAATCTTGAACTCCCAGGGCTGTGGACACAGCAAAGGAGCATGTGTGTCGGTGCCAGACCACAGCTTGGAGCCAGAAGAGCCCAGGAACAATCTAGGTGATTGCTCTGGAGCAACTACCACAGAGAAGAAATGACACTGAAACACAATGGAGGACAATGGAATCTAAAGCAGAGGTTTTTCTTCTTTTTAATTCCATACTACGCTGCTCGTATTTGTATAGTTATTGTTCACTTTATGACCCTCCCTGATCAACTTCTTCCTCCCTCTTCCCTTTCCCCACTCCAGTTACTCCAACTCCTCTCTCCTTATAAGACATTGGATGATGATTGACTCACCGGTCTCCTTTTCCTGGAGCAACATCCTCTTTTCCTGGGTGAGGATCTATGTTCCTGGAATCCAGGCTGCTGGGATCTCCAAGGTTTTCTGTAAAGTGGGCAGCCAGGCCTTCTAAGCCAGGTACCTCTCATAGGGCAGGTGGGTGGCATGGTTCTCTGGGATCCTTTATTGTGCTGCTTCCTATGGCGGAGGAGATATCAAGTTGGCTGTCTCCTTTCTGGTGTCTATAAAATATCGCTGCTTCTGTGCCATATAGTTATAATATCTTATGTTGGGATCCCAACTCACAGTCACTGGACTTGGAGAAGTTCCCTGGTGAGGACAGACTCTGCAGGTTGTCGGTTCAGTTCCCTCCCTTCTCATAGTTTACAGCCTTCTGTGGGGCTACAGTAGAGCAAAGTGTAAGAGACACATGTGATAAGGAGAGTCCCAGAGATCATTGATAGGAAAACCACTGTTGAAATAGTAAAATGTAAAAATCTATATTCTTAGAAAAAATGATGGGGAAGCTTAATGTAAAAATCAAAAAAAAGAGTAAGGAGAAGTTACATAAATGGAAAGACAGAGGGACTTAATGCGCAAGATGAATGCATGTATGTAACCAGCTATAAAAGCTACAAGAAATGCAGAAAATCTTATGTACACAGCCCCAGCACACAGCATCAGTGATTGAATCAGGAAGAAATGGAGTATCTGAGAACAATTATAAAAAAGAAAATTGAAGAACATTGAAAACCTTCTCTCCGAAAAAAATGCACAGAGCCTGCTGGTCTACCAAGTGAGTTTCCCCTTCAAAGGGTCCCTGACACCATCCTTCTCTATCGCTTCTAGCAACAGAGGGAGAGAGATGAATGACCCAGCACAGTGTATGAGGCCAACCTGATCCTGACACTAAAGCAGACAACACACAAATGAGCAAATGGGGACAGATACCCTCAGAAATAGAGATGCAACAATTCGCAGCAATTCTCTCAAAAATATTTTTGACAACATGTTATTTTTAATAACATGTTAAAGGCAGCAAATCCAGAATCACCTGTGTTCATTTCAGGGCCATAGGATGGATGAAGAGAGATGAGTCATCCCTGGGAGTCACCATTTCAACAGGGGAAAGACAGACTC
>PVHY01012753.1:0-43418 GCA_004024945.1 Uropsilus gracilis | reverse complement strand
TTTTTTTAGCCAATCATCCGTTTGGGGGCATTTGGTTTGTTTCCAATTCTTTGCAACTGTAAACAGGGCTGCAATGAACATGCGTGTACATGTGTCCTTTTGAATTAATGTCTTCATGTTCTTTGGGTATATTCCTAGTAGTGGGATTGCTGGGTCGAATGGTAAGTCCACATTCAATTGTTTGAGGGTCCTCCACACAGTCTTCCATAGTGGCTGGACCAGTTTGCACTCCCACCAGCAGTGTAAGAGAGTTCCTTTTTCTCCACATCCGTGATGATGGCTTTTGAAGGCTGAGGATGATACTGCATGACCCACAGCACTGAGCAGGGGCCTCACAGAGTGCCTGTGGCCAGTGTTCCTCAATGGGTGGAGGGGTGGTGGTGGTGGCTATACCTCTGGGGGAAGGTGGTGGTAGGAAAGTCCCCTTCCATCAAGAAGGGGTTTATTTAGGAGTGGGTTATATCTTTGGGCATTCCCTGGAGTCTGAGCACCCTTACCCTGGGTATGCATGTCCCTGTGTGCATGTGTGTACTTGTATGCATGTATGTACAGGTATGCATGAGTATGCGTGTACACACATACAGATAGCCATGATGCTGCATCAGCAGGATCTTCAGCAGATGCTTCAGCAGGAAACCAGCTCAGGATCCCTCTAGTCTTGTCCCTCTTTGTTTTCCTCCCTTTCCTCAGGTCTCAGTTTAGACATGGCATCCCTGAGGGCATCTCAGAGGGGGCCCTGCATTATGCACCATAGCCCTATGTTTCATATCTCATGAAGACAGAGGGCTGCAGGAAGGAAGCGACTCCATGTTTTTTTTGTTGTATTCCCAGCTCGGAGAGAGGCAGTTTATATGGCACACTCAGTAGACAGTGTTTTCCCGTCTTCCTGGGAGACATCCTCGCTCCCAGGTATGTGGTCCTGACTCTGGACCCCTAGGATCACCATTATGGATGGGATGGTCAGTATGGTGGTGGTCCAGATCAGGAGGGGCTGTGTGTAGCTGCCTTGGTCCTATCTCAGTGTTGGGTCTCCTGTGGCACCTTGATGGCATGTCAGTGGTGAGAGCAGGAGCCAGCCTGTCTGCCCATCCAAGGTGTGGCACATTTGAGATGCCAACTCTACATGTTGGCAGGCATCACAGGGTTCTGATGTTCATATCTGGGGTGAGGTCTTCCAAAGCCAAGACCAAATCCAGGGGTGATCTGGAGGTCCTAGGCACTGACTGGTTGTGTCCCCCCCAAAACTCATACTTTGAAGCCTTAACCTCCAAAGTGATGGTATTCAGAAGGGGGGCTTTGGTGGAGATGAGGTCTTGAGGGTGGGGTCCCTCCAATGGAGCCATTAGGGAGAGAGTGGAAACCTGCTCTTTTCCTGCTAGGTGAGGACGCAGTGAGGAGATAGCCCACAGCAAGCCGGGAAAGAACCTTCTCTAGGAACCCAGTCAGGCAGCACCTCAATTTTCAACTTCCCAGCCTCCACTGCTATGAGAAATAAATGTCTATGTGTCAGCTTCCCCATCCTGTGGCATTTTGTTATAGGGGCCCAGGATGACCAACGTAGGAGGGGACAACTGTAGGAAGGCCTGGCATGGGCCCTTGTGTCCTGGTGCAGACTGCCTGAGCAAGCAGGCCCAGTCCTGTCCTCCCAGGACTCTGGTACTCGTATGTGACAAATAAGGTCCCTGAACCTCTGAGGAGCAGTGACTCTCCCCTAACTGACCTGTGTGCTGACCAAGGTTGTCCTCAACCTACAACTGTGGGCCTGTTCATTGTCCCTGAAAGACTTTTCCAGGCTGCCTATCCCAGAGCCTTGTTACTTCTCACTGGATTCTCTTGGTTGCATCCATGTTGTCTTTGCCCTTCTTTGTTAGGGGCCGAGTGTGGAATGAAGAAGAAATTGAGATGGAAGAGACTGATAGCGATCTGTGAGGCTAGCCCACAGAATGGGGATCCTGGGAAGCATGTCCAGGTCCAACTTTAATGAAGTTGTGATCCCTTATATACCCCAGGAAATGTTACAATTATGTAATGAGGAAGTAGTAAAGCGTATGTGACATGGAGTAGGGAGGATGTGGGGCAGCAGGATAACAGGAGAATTTACCTTTGGGGGCAACAGCCATTACTAATAGGTCATATATCTCTTGGGACATTCCAAAGTGGTTAGGAAGCTAGGTTCTAGGTGAGAGATGTGCTATCGACCACCCTCTAGTTTGCCAGAGGGGGCTAGAGAGATAGGAGGTGTTCCTCTTATCTGAAGCTCCGTCTCTCTACCTGCTTCCACGTTCCACACTTCTTAACACACAACAACTCCCATAAGCCCCAATGAGGGACTATACTTGCTGACCTCAGTTTTTCTGACTGTGAAATGAGGGTGATGGCTCCTCCCCAGTCTTAGGACTTGATGACTGGGAGTGCTTTGTTGCTGCCTGGCACCAAGGAGGCACTACACAGGAGCCACAGTTACTGCACATCTGACATCTCGATGACACCTGCCCGGTGCAGAGGGAGAGGAATGACCATCTCTTATTCTGGACACTCTGCTGGTATTAGTGCAGCCTGAGTGAGTGCCAGCTCTCAGCATCTCTACTGTGGCTTCTGCTCCTCAAGCCCTGGGGTTTGCTCAAGAGAGGGTGAGGCATCAGACAATCTTCCCCCTACATGCCTGAGTCTGTACTGGTGGCTTTTTGACTCCAAGTACTTAACGTTACACCAACTCCTTTGAAGTCCAGTTTGCTCAGAGCTTTTTGTGTCTCACTCAGGCCTTATAGAGGGTTGACTCTCCTTTTTAGCCCTGACCCAGATTGCAGGGGAATCTTTTCCAACCTTAGTAACACTCAGTTATAGTAACTTGCTTGGCTCCCCAGCCTGTTCTTTGACACCACCCTGGGAGACAGGGTTTCTGTAGGCAATCTCTAATGAACCACTAGCTGACTGCACCCGACTTGATCATATGCACCATTTCTGTCCATGCATACTCGCTGTGAGCAGGGATGATGGTGTCATAGCTTGCTGGAGCTTTTGCAGTTCATCCTCCCTTCACTGCAGAAGCCTCATGGATAGTCATCGGGGTGACACTTGGTGTAGCCCAGGGGTCTCAGCAGGGCGGTAGCTTGGTATCTATACCTATACTAGGTGTCTATTGATACCTATGCCTGGGCCTGTGTATGACCAGAGACTCCCTCTCTCTCTCTCTCTCTCTCTCTCTCTCTCTCTCTCTCTCTCTCTGTGTGTGTGTGTGTGTGTGTGTGTGTATGTGTGTATGATCATACAAAAGAGAGAATGATTGCTTAGGAAACATGAGGGCTTGGTAACTGAACCAACATCCTACTTATTCCTACCTGACTCCCCAGTGGGCACAAAACTCTCTTTATTTCTGAGCTTTGTTCACGCTACATCTCCCCAGCCTGGACTTGGGCCCCAGAGCTCACTTGCTCACTACTCCCTGCTTCGCTCTTTCCTTATAGGCAGTAGCCAGTTGCCTGAAAAATCAATTCATTCCACTCTTTCTCCCTCTAAAACCCTTCTTTGGTTCCCTGTACTAAGAATAAAACCCAGACCCCTTGCTAGAGCCTGCAAACCCCCACGTGCACCAAGGACTGATCTCATTTGCATCACTTTGCAGCTTCTTGTCTTTGCTTCAGCCATGTTGGGTTTCTTCCTGCCTTTCTAGCAGATGAACCTATTTCTGCTCCAGGACCTTTGTACACACAGGTCTTCCAAGTGAGGGCTCCTTCTCTCTTGACTGTCATCTGTGCCTCAGATCTCACCTTCTGGAAAAGGTTCCCTTTGACTCCAACTTGGGCCCCTCTTATTTTCTGTCAAAGCTGTTTCTTGGCATGTTTCCCCATCTGCAGTTGCTGTTATTTGTGAGGAGTGTCAGGTTGTGAGGGCAAGGAAGTGTTGGCCTTGTTCATGACTGAGTTACAGGGCCAAATCTGATGCGTGGCTGATAATGGATGGGCAGGAATAGTCCCTGAGTGGATGATGGGATGAACAGACACCTGAGGCCTCTGCTTTCAGAGATTCCCTGCAAGCTTCTGTCCTGTCTTTATACCCAGGATCTCTTGGGATCTTGCAGCATGCAGGACCTGGACACGCGCTGCATTTACAGCAGGTGGACCTGCCACCTTAGGCTCACACTCCTAGCCTTTCCCTCCTGGCCAGCCGCTGGATTTGAAGATCTTCTCCTGGCAGGAAGACATAAGAGCTAGTGGCACTGCTTCTCCCTGACAGTGGCCGCTTCTGTGGGGGCATCCGAGGCCAGCGCAAAGGGTAGTCCCCCATGGAGGGGTTTCCTACTCACCAGCTGTAATGGACATAGTTTCGGAGGTCCCTTTTTAGGAAGGCATTTCCCTGCTTGAGCTGTCCTGTCAGGGGCTCAAGGCCCTGACTTGTCCAGCCCCTCTGGGGCCTGTGGTCTGTCTGTGGGGGTGGGGCAGGTTCAGGTGGTGGGGGAGAGAATCTACACAGGGGAAGGAGCAACTAGGGGAAGCCCAGGAGAAGGCCTCCAAGTGCTGACCCTTGTGAGGGCTTCTGGGTGCTGGGTGTGAGCCAGGAGCATGACTTCCATCTGGGAGTCCCCTGGTGACTTGGGATCCTCGGTCTCCACAGTGTGGAGTGGAAGTGACAGTGTCTTAACTGCTGCTTCCAGGCCAGGCAAGAGAAGGCACTGAGGAGGAAAGAGCTACTGTAGGTCTGCGCTGGGGCCTGGCAGCTCAGAGCTTGGGGGGAGGAGCGCTGCCAATGCCCCCTCCCCACCAGCATCCCCTTGGAGGACACCCCAGGAGCTGGTAAGCAGTGCCTGCCTGCTTGGAAGGAGTAGCCGCCACTTCTGCCGTGTTGGTCTCTGAGGAAGCAGGTGCTAGCACTCTCGGTGAGCTGGGGCTGGAGGGACTTTGAAGCTCTGTTGTTGTTAATGATCAAAACCTCATCAGGAGAAGCCTGTCTGAGCATAGCTCGGGGGTCTGACTGTGTCAGGCGACTTAGCTCCTGCCAAGAAAATTAACTTCATTAGAGGGAGGACAGCAGGTCTGTGATGAGTATCAGCACCCACTGATCAGTACTGGCAAGTGCTCCAGGGGAGTTTTGAGATGGTGGGATGCAGCCAGATGGGGCCTGTGTGCCCTGTCTGCCTAGGCCACGCCTCTGGGATACTGTATGTGTGCACAGATAGACAACACACACAGCAGCTAAGGCCCCCACCCAACCTTGCCCCTCAGAGTCTGTCAGTGCACCCTTCAGACATCCATGTCTGGCTGGGATCCATCCAGCTTGCGTGATGATGCCTGTGCTCGGTACTCATGGTCTGGCCATGGCCAGGAGTCCAGCCTCATCCCGGCTGCATGCCTCGGTGCCCATGCTGGGCCAGCAGAAAGTCTAAAGGGCAGCAAAAACCAAAAACAACCCTGTGCAGTTTCAGCTTGGTATGTTCTTTAGGAGGCCTCCCTGCCACTTTGCTCCCTTTAGCTGGGGCCAGGGCCAGGATAGATTTGACGTTGCCTGTCATGGATTAGTTGGTGCCTGTGAGCTATGAACACAGAGCCCTGAACTTTGCATTGCAGGATCCCCAGTCTGGTATCAGACCTGGCCCGGAACTGGGTACACAAAAGGCTGCAACATTTGCAGGAAGGCAGCAGGACACCATGTCTTGGCCTTGCACACTGGCCGTCCTTTAGAGTAGCCACAACCGATGATCTTGGCCCTGAGCTCAGCATTCTACCCAGGCATGTCTTTCCTATTCCCGGTCACCTATTGGGAGCAGGGTTCTCTGCAGCCTTCTTCCAGATGGTTCTCTGGTGTTCTCTGAGAACTCCTTCCAGATTTCAAGGGACTAAGAATGAGTTGGGGGCAAAAAGGCTGACCTCCCAAAGAGTGAGGTTCTTGACTTAGGCTCAGGGGAAGATTTGTGCAGGAGTCAGAGGAAGTGAGAAATGAGATTTTTATTGCAATTACACACTCAAGGAGAGTGCAGCAGAGTCAAGGGAGAATTGCTTTGTGTCCCCAGGCTGCTGGTACAGGTTTAGTAGGGGGCTCGCAGATGGGGTCCAGGACTGGTTCTGGCTAATTTTCGTATGACTATTGAGTCGGAGCAGGACCCCAGAGGTTAACCATGATCAAGGGGGTTTTAAGCAAGTAGGGCTCAGGTCATCTTGTCTGAATGTGCACACGTTTTTTTCCCAAGAATTTCTGGATGGGGAGTGGGGTGAGGCTACAGTTGACCTCATTTTTTAAATCAGAGATTTTGTCTCTTACATGTTTATTTAACCTCTTGTTTGCCAGCCTGATGAAGACCATGGGAACAACAAAGTTCTATTCTTGCATCCTGTCCCTCTGTCCCAGGGCGCTTCCAGTCATTACCCCAAGAGCGGGAGGCAGTCTCAGTCTTCTGTAGCTACTTATTGATGAATGTGAGTGTGGTTCCTACCTGCAGGTGTGAGGGGGGAACTTCTGTCTCAGCCCAAGAGAGTCACACGGTGCTCTGGGCTTGTTCATTACGTGTAGTTGTTGAATAACACCAGGAGTTTGAGCAGACAAGATCTTGGCATGAGGAGAACAAGAATCATCCTTGAGTGAGAAGCCCCAAGATCAACTGTAAACCGGTCCCATGGATTTGACATCTCTTGACTTTTACAGCCTTTTGGAGTCAAAGTAGACTAAGTAATTTCAGAAGCAAGGGCCAAGGATCAAAAGGAGGAAGCACATTTTACTAATAGTAGCCATAGGACTGAGTCCGTTAATCCGTACAAACCAATTAGAAAGCGCTGTGTACTATAGGAGCACGGGCCCACAAAGCCATTTCTTGGGGTGCTCTACCTCTGGGTGTTTTCATTTCCCAGCAGGCTCTGGGGCTCAGTTCAAGGTTGTTGCTATTACGTGTCTATAAATAAGTTTTATTTATTTATGTTATTATTTTTTTAGAGACTAGGTCTTGCTATGTTGCTCAGGGTTGTCTCGAACCCACGGACCCAAGTGATTCCTAGCCTCAGCCTCCCAAGTAGTTGGGATTACAGGCATGTACTACCGCATCCAGCATCTATAAATAAGTTAGTTTTTCAAATAAGAAATAAGAAAAAAGTTAAATAAATTTTTTTTGTATGTGTGTTCTTTATGTCTGAGAGCAATTTAACTATTTAGCCTCCATCACAAGAGGAGTCCTGGGCTGATCACCAGAGACCTGGCTTTGCCCCATGTCGTTGTCCGGTCTGCTCAGCCTTCTGCCCAGTCAGACACGCTCTAGGCCACCGTGGACCCAGGGAGTCTGGGCCACAAGAGGCAGAACTGGGAGTGTCAGGAGGGGGCCGCCTTAGTGTGGAGAACTCCCGCTGCCCAAGAGGCTGAGGCCGTCCCATTCTGAACAACTAATTGAATCGAAATCCTCCACACACTGTGAGGCAGAGCTCGGCCCTGCCTAATCTCGTTAAGAAGTCCCCTGACAGTCTCATTAGGCGGCTGGCTGCTTGGAGAGGTTTATCTCTGCCAGGGGGTATAGGTCCCGGAGGCTGGACGTGGGCTCAGCCCCCCGCCCAGCTCTCCCAACACAGGCTCAGGCAGAGACGAGGCCACATGGCTTCGCCGGTCCCTGCCAGTCCTTACTTAATCGGTTACGGTTTGCTGGACTTAATTACTTTAAAATTATTAACTTCAGCTGGAGAAAGCAGGTGGTGGGGGGTCGAGGAAGAAATGGGAGCCTTCTTACCGGGTGGGCGTGAGCAGGCAGGCCCACTGAGAGAACAGTTTCCAGGCCAGCAAGATCCCTCGCTGGTGGGCTGTGTCCGGCAGTGAGGACCCGCCGCCTGGCTACTCACCCTGTGTGCTGTGGCTACAGAGCTGGCTGTGGCAGGGACAGACAATGGGCCAAGGGGATGATCCATGGGACAAGAAAACAAAGCCAGCCCAGAGGCCATAGGAGCACCGATAAGGTGCCTAACCTAGCCTGGAAGGAGTGGCTCCTGAGCTGAGCGGTCAGTGGGGGAATGAAGGTTGATCCGGTGAAGGGAAGAGACATTCTCTCAGCTCAAGTGAAGGCCTTCAGTGTTTGAATGGCAGGATCCTTGGGTTGTCCAAGGTTGCTGGACCTTGGTGGAGGAGGAGGAGGGTGCTTACTGCCTGGCAAGGTCTGCAAGAATCCCGACACTTCTCTGTGGTCCTGGCAGGAGCAGCCAAGGCTCCAGGGACTGAGCCCCTTGGGCAGGCAAGCAGAGCAGGCTGTAGACCAGAGAGGGCATGTTGGGGCACAGAGCCATATGCCCAGGCCTAGCCTTGAACTGTTAGGGGGAGAGACTTATAGGGATATGGAAGGCCGAGGGGACAGCCCTTCTCACTCTCCCCCCCACCCCCGGTCCTGCAGACCTCTGTGCTCTGGACTTAGGGGCTGCATGTAGAGGCCTGTCCTTGAGAGTCCTGGATATTGAGCGAGCCCTTCTTGTAGGTTTTGGGATTTCTGTATGGTGTGACCCGTCCTGCCCCTTATGCTCACAACTGCCTGTTCCCCCATGGGGTGGGGAGAAGGAAGGGCAGGCTTCCAGGCTATTTTGAAAATGCCGTCTGCTCTTCCCCCCAGGCTAGGGATGCAGAGCCCTGAACCCTTAATTCCTGCTGGTATGTGTGGTGCTCCTGTTCATCTGGGTTGGACCATTCTTGGGGTCATTTGATCACATACACTCTTGAGATGATGATGATGGTGATAACAGTGGTGCCTGCATCTCATAGGCTATCAAAGCCTGAGGTCTTTGCCCAAGCTCAGACCAGAGCTTGAGACAAAGGTTGACAGCTGACCGTGGTCACAGGCAGCTTGGGGGGCATTCCCACTGGGACCCTCTGAGAAGTCATGTGGGCTGCCTCTTGGAGTGTCTCTCTCTAGCGAGGAAGAGGGTGCATGTACCCACCAGCCTAGTCCCCAGTGGTCAGGGTGGCCTGAGAATATTCCCTCCCCAGCTGTCCCAGGTTTGTATAGAATATTAGTGAATGAGCTGCTGTGGACGCTGCGTGTGGTAGCAGCAGGGGTGGGCAGGTGCTGCCCATACCACCTGTGTGCAGCCGGTCACCACAGCAACAAGTCTGAAGGTGGTCAGAGAGGACGTGATGGGGGCACGCTAGTAACTGGGAGACTCAGATTCCACTGGGATTTCTATAGTGACCTGATGATGAAATTTCAAGCATCAGGGCAGGGTTTTCTTTGTGTCTGGAAATCATATCCTACAAGTGTAGTTTGACCCCCACAAGGGACAGATTTAGGAGGTACTGGTGCCCTGATCTTCCCCAAGAACTTAATGGCATTGCTATCTGGTCTTAGAGGTAGCAGCTGGCTCTTATTTGGCACTGTTTCCTCCCCTTCCCACTCCAGCCTGTGGCCCAGTGTGGGGCATGTGTCAGCCCCTGGCCAGCTCTGGTAGCAGAGGCAGGGTGGGTTGTGAAAATTCTCTGAATGACCTTTGACACTAGACAATAATCCACTAGGCTTGAATCCCTCCTCTGTCTCTTGTTGGCTATGTGATTTACAGCTATTTTTATTATGTTTCTAAGTCTCAGATTTCTCATCTGTAAAGCGGGGATACTCACACCCCCCCTTGAAACATTATTTTTAAAGTCCAAAGATAGGTATTGATATAGGACCTGTAGACTACAGGCACCCATTCATTGCCTGCCACATATCTACCAAGAGTTGACTCTGTGCCAGCTGCTATGCCAGGCATATGAGAAAACAGTAGACTCAGTCTCTATCCTCAGGGATTTCAGAGATGAATCAGGGCCTAGGCTCTACCCCACTGATCTTGTCACAAACCCAGGTAGGTCCTGAGCACTGACATTCTTTAAGAACTTTCTGGATGGTGGTAATGTGTAGCCAGGACCAGCCAATCAATGCTGTCCTTAATGATGGACAGAAAGACAGGTTGTCCAGTGCCCTGTGCAGCCACCTTACTCACAGCAGGTGGGCTAATGGGCCTGCTTATCACTACCAATTGTCTTCATCACAGCTCTAAGCCTGCTCCTCTAATTCAGAGTGAAATGCACAGTTTTGCACTTCAAGAAAAGGTCCTTGATTGGGCCATGAACCATCATTTAGTTATATATCCCTGTCCAAGGCCCTTTGGATTCCCCTCCCTGGACACTGGGCTCTCGTGTTCAATAAAGTATAAGGAGGTCTCCAGAAAGATGGCCTCCTCTGCGTGGGTTGACATAGGGACCCCCCACCTTTCCCGACTCGAGGGCCTCATCACTAGAAGCCACGTACACCAAGCAGAGATCTGAACTGAAGTTGGCTTATATCTCTGTAAGGAATGTTTCTTTTTCTTTGCCAGAAGTACTTTATCTACACTGTAACATGAAGCAGTGGAGCGGTGGTATGTGTGTATTGTAATTCATAATTTTACAGTAATTTAAAAAATTCTAGATACTGGTTTTCTTTCTGTTAGTGAGATGATGGCAGGCAGTAGAGCCCCCTGTCTTTTTATAATCAGATTTAAATTGTTTTAATTATACAGCCCATATTCTTCCAGTAACACACCATCTCTGTGAGTTAATGGGCTTTGAAATCTCCCTTTGTTCCATGAACTGTAGATACAGGTCTTTTTTTTTTTCTGTTAAATGATATATTTTATATATAGAAATTCAGAAAAATCAGCTATGAGGTAGCTTCAGATGAGTTTGGGGAGGTTCTGTTATGTTAGAAGAAGGGAAATAAATGTCTGCAGAAAACTCAGCCCAAATACCTGGGTGAGATTCTGAGCTGCTCCCTGTCTCCAGGACAAGATTTTGATAGCTCACACAGGTCTCTCCCAAGCTGTCAGTATGGTTACAGCAGAGAGAACATTTCTTTTTTAAAAATAATACATATTTTTATTGAATAAGTTTTGTTTATGTTTGCCTTTTGTTCTCCCCCCTCCCCCACCCCACCCCTTTGGTCTCACCATCTCTTCTTTCACTGCCATTTATTGTTTAATTTTTAGTTCTTTTGTCCAGTGTGGACGTGGTTTCCTGGGACACAGTGGCCTGTGCTTCATTTTCCAAGTGTCTTTTTGCTGCTGGCCACCAGTTCACACATGATTGTGTTCTTTCAGTGCCTCCTCCTTCTTTCTGCTTAGCTGCTCCAGCCCATCTTCTGTCATATTTTGCTCCTTCTTTGTTTTGTAGTTCTGGTTGCTGGCATTGGGAGCGTTTCTCCTGGCCAAAGTTTGTGCACCAATTTTTTTGATCAAGATAGGCCCTAGCAGATGGTTGGTCTGGTTTGTCATGGGGCCACTGCCCGTCTCTGTGGGTTTCCTCACCCACTAAAGTGGGAGGGTCCTTTGATCATGCTGAAGGCATCTCAGAAGGGGAAATTCCATTCCCATCGTTGTAGATCACAGTGGTTGTATTTCTGAGGTAGTTTGTCTCTATAGTCAGTCTTATAGCCCTGTGTCCAATGGATCTGACGTGTTCGTTGTTCTGGAATACTTCTTTGTTTTTCTGTATTTCTTTGTTACCTCTGTATTCATGTGCAACTGCCATTGAATCACTGATTTAGTTGCTTCTGGTGAGGGTTGACTGGATTTAGAGAAGACCAGAGGGAATGACCCCTACCACTCACTACCCCCCGCCAGCCCACCCATCCGGCGGTGGGTAGGGGCATGCTCAGTGGCTGGCAGCATGGCTGAATGGGGTGTGTGGGTGGGGCTACCCCCTACCTTCCCCAGCCACCTTGTGGTATGGTGACCAGAGGGCACTCCCAGCCACTCCCCACTGCCCTGGCAGGCGGCAGGGTCCCTCCTACCTTGCATTCCCAGAACCCGGAAAGGAGTGTGGCAGGCTGGATGACTGGGAGCTCAGTGCCAGGCAGCATGGCTGAACCGGGTGTATGAGAGAGAACATTTCTGCATGGGTCATATTTCTGTTGATCCCTCA
This sequence comes from Uropsilus gracilis, assembly GCA_004024945.1. Lineage (NCBI taxonomy): Eukaryota > Metazoa > Chordata > Mammalia > Eulipotyphla > Talpidae > Uropsilus > Uropsilus gracilis. The sequence goes on along the minus strand of PVHY01012753.1, from coordinate 31,538 downwards.
GTGAGGATATGAGACCGTTCGTTCATTCTTTCATCCGTCCGTCCATCCGTCCGTCCGTCCGTCCGTCCGTCCGTCCGTCCGTCCGTCCGTCCGTCCGTCCGTCCGTCCATCCATCCATCCGTCTGTTCGTCTGTCCGTCCGTCCGTCTGTCCGTCCATCCATCCATCCATCCATCGATTCATTCATTCGTTTTCAGGTGTCTTCTGTGGACCTGACCCTGGATTTAGGGGATGCACAGTAAGGAAAGCCATAAGCTGGATCCTTGTGGTGCAGTGCTTTCCAGAGAAATATTTCTATTCACAGCTTTCAAATAAGATCTTTACAATGCTTATGTTCCCTAGATTGGGCTGCTGGGCTGGGCTCCCTGCCCTCAGGGCTTGTTCTTTTTGATGTTTAGCCATGATGAGGAGGTACTTGGGGGGATTTGAGTCAGGGTACCTCTTGCTGGGAAGCAGTGCAGGCTCCTGAGGGCTTCCTGACGAGTGAACTGGGTCAGGCCAAATCTGTTCTCCAGACACAGGGCCATTCTCAGTCCTGCTTTCTTCAATCCATTTGGGTACCTGTTCCCCCTTAAGTGTCTACTAGGGCCCAGCCTTAGCTCAGTGACTTCCTAACTGGATGGGAGAGGCTTAGGTAGGCTAGTGGCATCACCAGAAAGTGACTGGGTCCTGATGGCCATTGACTGAGGACCAGTGGGGTGTGTGTGTGTTTTATTTATTTTTTATTTATTAATTTTTTTTTGAGACTAGGTCTCGCTATGTTGCCCAGGGGATCACAGACTCAAGTTGCCCGGGATACTGTGGATTCAAGTGATTCCCCAGCCTCAGCCTCCCAGGTAGCTTGAATTACAGGTGTCCGCTATGGCTTCCATCTGCTTTTTCAAGAACCAGGTCTTGCTATATTGTTCAGGGTAGTCTTGAACCCACGAACTCAAATGATTCCAAACCTCTTGCCTCCCAGCACTTGAACAACAGGCACATGCCACCATGCCCAGCTTGTGTGTGTTTTAGAGGTAGTGTGAGTCAGTCTCCTTGGTTCCCCTGGGACTGAGACATCACTGGAATCAGATCTTGGCTGACCTGGAAGTGCTGTGTGGCACTTGTGAGTTTTTGCCCTCTCTGTTTCTGATGCCGGATGCTGCAGTAGATGTATCTCTCTACTGGAGTCACAGAGGGACACACTCACCAGTGTGAAGACAGGATGACCCCTTCCTTCTCCAGTATTCCCTTCTTTTTCCTGTTCTTGGAGTAACCAGGCACTGTTTCTGGAATCCTATTATGTAAGGGTTTCTTAATAGTGGTATGGGGAAAAGGCTAGAAGCTCCTAGAGGGTTTTAGAAACAGAATAGAGATTCAGCCTTCTTTTGTCCACTCCATGAAATTCAGCCCCTCCATAAAAAAATTGCAGAGTTGATTCTTCTTTACAAGTCCTCCCAACGTAGGACCTCAAACTGAGACTTCCTCCCATGCATGACAGAATTTCTAGAATGACTTCCCCAGATCTGCTGGACATAGAAGACCCAGCATAACACCCAGGCTAGGAATCTCCAGAGCAGCCCCCCAGGATCCAAACCTCTATAACCATTTTGCAGAGTAAGAGCTGCTGACTCAGAACCCTCCAGCCTGGAGACTCAGTTGGAAGCTACCCAGCCCAGATGCTCTGAGATGAAGTCCTGTGTTACAGAACCCACAACCACGCCTTTGAAGCCAGACCCAGCTCGAACTTCAGCCTAGGCCAGCTCGCCACTCTGGGCAGACCCCCACTACCCTGCTGCTGGAGGTGCCAGCTCCACAGATGTAAATGTCAAGCCACTATGCGAGACCACATGTTGTGAAGTGTGGCGGAGGTTTCGAGACACATGGTCTCTCGCAGCGTGTCTGGCATTTGCAGATGGTGAGGAGTCGTGTGGCTCTGGGAACTGTAAGAAAGGGGATGCTTGGGGTGAGGGGGACTGAGGCTGGGAGCTCTGCAGGGAGGGCTACCCACCCCCAGTGGTTGCAGAAATGCTTCTTTTCTTTCTTTCTTTTTTAAAGAAATGCTATTTGCAAGCTCTTTCTGGCCCTTCTGAAAGAGTGTGTGCACCTGCGTGTGTGTGTGTGTGTGTGTGTGTGTGTATGTGTGTGAGTGTGAGGACCCAGAATGCCTGACCGAGGGAGGGAAATGACTGATTCAGGTTTCTCTGCCATCCTCTGGTAGTGACAGCTCTGGAGGACCTACCAACAAATCTGTAGGGATCTCTTTGTTGGTAGTAGGATTTTCCTCTCCCCCTCGACCACTCCTTTTCTTTTATTCTTATGTTGTATGGACTCATGTAGGAAGACAGGCCTGGGGAGTCAGAACAGTACCTGGAGAATTAATGTCTTAAGTGAGACCTTAAGATAATGAGGACGTCCTAGTGAAGGGGTGGGAAGTTGCATGTGCAAAGGCCCCAGAGGAAGTAAAGGCAAGAGCGTGAGGTGGGGGGGTGGTTAGGAGCTTTCAGAGATGAGGGGGAGATGTCTATTCTGGGAGCAGTGGGAGACTTGTGAGAGTTTAGAGGGTTGGAATAGCTGGAGTGGGTTGTCTGCTATAGAGACAGCATGGGAGAGGCCCCAAACTGGGGGAGCTGGAGGGCCTGTGGTTATCAGTCATGAGGGGTCTGTTACCTGGAAGGGCTCTGGGGCATCAGAGAATGCTGGATTTTTCCTTCTTCCATGAGCATGTTCCATGCATTCCTCCATGGCCGCCTCCTCCAGGCAGCCTCTCAGATTCTAGTCTTACCCCAGCTGCTCTCTTCTTCAACTCCCACAGGCCCACAACTGTTCTGGAAGCTTCAGATGACCAGGAAGTTCTTGATTCTTTTACCTACATCCTCCTTTCCCCTTACCATTTTTAAAAACTAGATGCACGTTCGAGCCAGAGACTTCTGCAAGGTTTACAAAAATAGCAGCTCCCTTTCCTTTCACTCTTCCCACCTGCCTCTCTCCAGAGGGCAGCCCTTGTTCCCTCCCAGTAGATGAAGGGCACTTACATGCATACGCTTGGGTTGTGCCCCATAACTCTCTGGGCATAAACTTCTTTCTGCGGAAGTGGCATCTCAGGCTCCCCCTCTGTTTGTGCTGCTCCCCCAACTTCCCTTGCAGCGGGCAGATCAAATTGGTGAGGCTCATGCTGTGCATGTCAGAGCAGCGCAGATTGGGGAAGCATGTTCCTTTTTGGTTCCACATCTTGTTTCCCCTGGAGTTAATGACTGACTTTCCGTTGGGTTGGAGCTTTATTAGCTGTGTGTTTCTCACTAACTCATGTCCATGCTGTCAGCTCACTGGATTCCTTATTGCTCTGCTCTTTCATGGTGGTTTGGGGTGGTTGGGGATGGTTCCCATTGTACCTCTTGCCAGGTTTTTGCAGTAGGTACTCTCTGTCTGAGGCTCACTCACCTCCCCAGTCTCTGCTCAAGAGTATCACCACCTCCATGAGTTCTTCCCTGAGCCCCTGTTCAGATTTTACCCTTTCCCTGTCCCACCAGCCCTCCTCCCTGACAGTCTTTTTGCTGCTCTGTTCTACATGAACTCTGCTAGCAAACCATTCATTTAACTGATTGACCTTGTTATTCATTCATCCCATCCTGAGCAGGAACTTTGTTGGAGGGGGGGCAGAGATTTCTATCCTTTGGGTTCCTCATCTCTGGCATAGTGCTTGACACACAGTAGGTGCTCAGTCAGGGTGACTGGAATGAACTTCTGAATTAGTTGCCAGGTCTCAGTGCAGAGCTATGATTTCCTTTGAGACTTCCTTCCCCCAACCCTTGGCTCCTTGGTGCCTCCCTCCTGAGGTTACCTCAGCCTTCCTCCTCCTCTGATCATTCCCTCTTTTGCTCCCAGGGGTTCCTCAGCTAGGTGTGGCCAACCTCATCACTGCCCACTGGGGTGCTCAGTGTATCCATCCCTGGGAGTCAGCTCTGGGTCGTCTTCGCAGCAGGAGAGCTTCTTTCTTGATGTGCATCCTGTAGTGCAGTTCTTTCTGCTTGGCCCAGCCACAGGGGGCCGTGGGAACTGCACCCCTGGGAGTAGCAGGTTAATTAGTGCAGCTGGCACCAGCACCAGGTAATTACCAAATCCATCCTCAAGGGCAAGAACTGGCCCACCTCCACCCTCCCTCATCACATCCCTCACCAGCCCCAGTCCGCCTCTGTGGAGGCTTAGGCTTAGCCTCTGTAGCAGTGGCAGCTTCTCCTGCCCCATCTTCCACCTCCTTCTTTCCTATCTTCCACTGCAGCTCTCCCCAGGGGGGTTTGCTCTGGAGGGTGTGGTTCCTGGAAAGCTCCTAGAAGAAGCCCAGGTGTGGTACTGCTTAGAGAGAGACTTGTTCATTTCCACAGACATTGACTGGGGCTGTGATGGGGGCTGGGGTGGACGGCTGGTATGGTGAATACTTGGAGCTCACCCCCTTTCAATGGAAAGGGGGGTGAGGGACAGCTTCTAAGGTGGATCAGCTGGATCTGAACCCCACTCTGCCACTTACCAGGTTTTGACCTTGAATAGATTTACGGTGCTTAAACTTTACTTACCCATTTATAAAATGGAGGACAAATAGTGCTTTTCGCCCAGGTACCCAGTACCAGGGTGTTTGTATGAATTTTAATGGACACAGAATGCTAGTAGGTGCTAATCAACACATATCGGGATAGTGAGCATGTCCCAAGCACCTGCTGTGTGCTGGCCACTGGGAGGAATGGCTTCAGGAACTCACCATGGAGGGCTGCGGGGAAAAGGGAGGGCAAGATGAGAGCCACACAGGACAGAGTAACAAAAGACTGGCTCAGAATTGAAAATTGAGGTAGATGTGCTCCTGGGGCAGGTGGCTGAGGCCTGGAGATGCCCTGACACAGCGGTTTATTCGGGTGCTGCCCTCTGTGGGGTTGGACTGAACTAGGAAAAGAAGAACAGGGTGTTGGGCACCATTATGGACTTCTGATGGCAGCCCTTCGACTCCTGAAGTGGGACAAAGTAGGAAATAAATAAGTCAGCTGTATGGGGCAAAGAACCAGTTCCCTAGGCCATCCCTTAAAGGGGACTCAGGAAAGGTTGCATCTTGAGCTTTGGAGTTGACTATTTTGGTTCTACTTGACTTCATTCTTCTGGCTCCCTCTTACCTTAGTCTTTCTCCCCACTTAGCATAAATGGCAAGGGAAAGACAGTAGGTCCCTACTGTCCCCAAGGGAGAATCCCCAAGGGAGAGGTCCTCAGAGGACTCTGTTTGGTCCAGCTGGGGTCCTCTGCCCACTTATAAACCAATCAGTGCTACTAGGAAGGAGGGTATTCTGATTGGTCCAACCCAAGTCACATGGCCATCCAAGAACCAATCAGCACTATCAGGCATGGCCTTCTCCTCACTGACCTGCCATATGCTTCTCTCCTCTTGGAAACTATGGATTTGAGAGAAGAAGTTTTCGAAGGGAAAGAGAAAGACTGCTAGTGGGATAAGGCGAATGAGTGAGGTGCTGGTCATGTAGACTGTCACTGCCATAGCCACTACAGAAGCAATTCCTCCTTGCAGCTCTCCATGCCAGCCTGTTGTCCTCACCATGCTGTATCAGGGGAGGTCTAGGCCTCCCCTGCTGGCAGAGGATTCAGGACAACACTTTACCTTCAGACCCCCCAGGATTTCAAGAGTGTGTCAGTGTTTCTCTCTCCTGGGGCTGATGATGTATTTGGGGTACAGCCATGGTTGGAGTTGCCTGCCCTTACAGGGCAGTGTCCCTGGGGCAAGGACCCTGGCACACAACTCAAAGGTGAGAGCCTCCAGCTCCTGCCACATCCTGAGGCAACTTTTGGTCCTGTGTCACCTACATGCAGTTTAGTACATGGGCTGGCGGGGGTCTCTGCCAGGCCCACGCTATATTTTTTTGTGACTGAACTTGTGGTGAGTCTGTTTGTTGACCGATCAGCTCCATCAGGTAGAGTGCCCAGGCCGTCAGCTAGAGTGTGTGTCAGGGTCTTTCTAGAATGTGTATGGATGAATGGTTGGCGGTCAGATGAAATGGAATGACTGTCAGAAACAATTTACAGCCATGTTCCCATGGAGCCAGACCTGTTTATGACTTTGTGTGTTGCCTCCTGGCAAATGAGATTTGTCACCTAATCATTGCATTTTAGTACTTGTTATGAAAGCTAGGCAGAGGCTGGGCCAGGCGGGCACATTTCAGGTCTGGGAGGGTGTGGAGCTCATGTGGGTGGGAGCAGCTCTAGCGGTCACAGTGGAGGAGTCCAGGCTCCAGACAGTTTTCTCTTTTAGCCGCCTGCTTGGATTTTAGAAGAACCTCTGAGCCAGTAGGCATCCTAGTTGTGAGTCTGCTTCAGGAGCATGGATGCTTTTGAAGGAGCCAGGTCTACCTTCCTGTATCTGTGGTGTCACAGTTCTTTGTATCCAGTAACCAAACACTCTTGGAGGATTGAATGTGCTTGTCCTTGGACTAAAGATCACGCTGTGGACCAAACTTCAGTGTCTGCATTTGCCATTATGAGCCCCATCAGTGCTTACTTAGCGTGTATATTTTATTAGACACAAAATCCTTATCAGATACAGCATTGGACTAATAAATGCAGTGATCAGACACCTAGGAGGGCATCTGAGAGTTGTCTCTGACCAGTGCAGGCTTCAGAGAGGTATAATAGTTGCTGCTCTACTGTCTCCAACTAAGGCTGGTATTTGTGGTCAGCAGGTTGAGGTTCAGGTGATCCCTGGCTGATGTCCAGCTGAGCCTGGAGGAGGGCCCCCTGAAGGTTTATCCTGGGCCAGGACCAAGCCAAGTGCTTGTCCACTGAATGCATCTTATGGTCACAGTTCCCTTGGGGTGGACAGAGTGAGAAAGGGTGCTTCTGTGATGTTTGTAGAAGTGGCCATGGAAGTGCAAGGAGCTGGGAGTCCAGTCTTTCCAGAGTGCTGTGGCAGCATTCCCCTAGCATCTCTTTATTCAGCTTTTGACTCTGGACAACCTGGTGTGTGTTGGTCTCTGTGCTGGATGTTGGGTGTGCAGTAGTGAAGAGGAGCGACTTCATGAACTGTGTTTGTCATTTCTAAGATAGGGACACCCAAACTGCTTTCTGGGGCTGCTGAGGAATAAAGTCAAGTAACAGCATGCCCTAAGTTGAGTTCTGCACAACTCGTTTTACAAAATGTTGTAGAAGAACAAGGCCTGTGGTTACGTACATGTGATCCAGCTAGGGGCTTTTTTTTTTTTTTTTTTTTTTTTTTTTTTTTTTTTTTTTTTTTTTTTTTTTTTTTTTTTTGAGACTAGGTCTCACTATTTTTGCCCGTGGAACTGCAGTCTGTCGTTGTCCGGGGTACCACAGACTCAAGTAATCCCCAGCCTCAGCTTCCCAGGTAGCTAGGATTACAGGTGTGCGCCTCCATGCCCAGCTAACTTTTTGGAACTAGGTCTCTCTATGTTGCCCTGAGCAGGACTCGAACAGCGATTCATAGGCTGAAGTGTCTTCATAGGCTGAAGCTTACAGGCACAAGCCACTGTGCCCGGCTCAGCTAGGGGCTTGTCTTGGAGAAATAGCATTGTCATAGGTAAGGCTTGGAGAAAGTCCTATGGTAAAGAGGCCTGTTCAATTTTGTGAACTTGGCATTTGAAGACTCATTTGAACATGGAACTTTCTTTGGCAGAGCACCTAATGCCATCCTGTGTAATTACTGCTTTGCAAAACCCATTTTGGAAACGCCAAGGCAGCAAACGTAAAACACCCCATGGAGTGCCCCACACTTAGGAGGGGCTGAGTTGCTTTCTGCTTTGGTGTCCTGAAGGAAGCCCAGGGACAAGGCAAGTCCCAACTGTCTGTAAATCAGCTTGGTACAGCTGACGGTAGCTAACTCTCTCAGGTTTTAATGATTATAGGAAGGAAAGTCAAAGAGAGTTTAATTTTAAAAAGGCAAGGAGTGATTTCCCCCATGCTCTGCCAAAGTGGGACTTCATAAGTATTGCAGCCAGGTGTGCTGGGTACGGGCCACAGCTCCTGCTTGGGAAAATCTCTGCAAAACATCATCCAGTAGCAAAGGCCTCCTCCCATGCTTCGCTCCTATTCTTGTTACCAGGACACTCCACACAATAGATTGAGGATCTTCCAATGCCACTGCCTGCCCCGGAGGATGACAGGCTTAACAGGCCTGTGTTCTGGAAGAGTGCAGCCCCTGAAGAAGGGAGGGACCAAGGGCACATGAGAGCCCTGAAGCACTAACCACAGCCTCAGCCTCCCAGCCACAGTGTGGGGTCAGGGAACTTCAGTTTACTTCTCAGGGGCATGAGGACTTATGCCCAGTATGGTCCGTGAAGTGAAATAGGGACTATGCCTTTCCCCTCCCTGTCTCTATAACCTAGTGCAGACTTGGGTTTTGAAGGTTGAAGAGGAGGGAGCTTTTTTATGCCTAAGGTGGGAGAAGGACATTTAGGAGATGAGACTCCACACACAAAGGCACGGAGGCCTGAAAAAAATCTGAAATGTGACATGAACCATACATAATGAGGCAGGGGGTGTGTGAGGACCCAGCAAGTGACAGAAAACCTGTCGTACTTGGGTTGGGTAGAGAAGTTTTAGAAATCTGATTCTGTGCCAGAGGAGACACTGGGAAGCAAAGTATGGTGTGTGCAGAGATGAGTGATCCCTACCCCACCCCACCCTGGAGAGCTGGTTCACTGCATCCTGACAGCCAGCAGCAGCAGTAAATGAGGGAGATGGAACGTGTTATTTTAATTATATACTCTCACCACCTAATTATAATTTTAATTGATATGTGAGCAGGTGCTGTGCTCTTCAAAGCAGTTAAGGCAGTTGCACTCCCTGGAAAAAGGAGCACAGGTTGTTCTATTCATTAGTCAAGCAAATGGATAGGCTAGAAGGACTGGGAGTGGACTAGGGGTCAGGGAACTGGGGCCAGGGAACCAGGGCCAGGGGAGGGCGAAGCAATCTACCCTGAATGATGCAGGAGATGAGGGTTCTTTCTTGTTTGGGCTGGGCACAACATGAGAGAAGAGGAGGAGATGGTGGAGGGGGAGGAAGAAGAGAAAGGGAGGAGGAGGCAAAGAGGAGGAGATTGGATGGACTTGTTTGTTAATTTATTCATTTATACTTAACAAGCACTTATTGAGAGCTTGCTGCCAGGCAGGCTATGTGCTGAATGGAGGGCATTGCAGAATTCCCCTACATTCACACAGTTCCTTCCCTCAACATGCTTCTAGTCGGGTGAGCAAGAGGCATATAGAAACAAATAATTACAGTTCATGGATGAATGGGAGATTGTTATAGAAGTCACATGGAGTAGGGGGCAAGATTTGTTCTGTAATGAGGTTGGGGAAGGTTTTCTAGGAACATATGAATTGAAGTTTTGAAGTATGAATTGGAGTTGACCATTTTGCCTAAGGCTGAAAACAAGAGATGGGATTTTGAGCAGGGTGGGGAGCTTTATGGGCTATATTGGGTGCCTTCTGGTTTACTGGAGCACTAACATGAAAGAAGATTCAATAAGAGACGAGGGTAGAGATTTGAGTGATGGGTCTTTCTCCTGAGAACAGAAATGGATCGCAATCTGATGCCAGAGAGCAACTTCAAGGAACTGGAAGCTGGGGTAATGTGATGAGGTTGTGAACAACCTCTGGGAGGTTATTCCTGGTGGGTGGTAGGCTGAGAGGTTGATGAGACAGTCACTGGAGAGAGTGAGGAATTTCAAGATGGTCCTTCATAAAGCAGAAGTTGTGTTCTGGATGTGAGGAGAGGGGTGGCTCAGGCCAGCTTCAGGTCAATAGGAGACACCATCCTGGAGAAGAGAGTCAGGGAGAGGCAGGAGAGGGAGGCGAGGTCAGCTAGACCCTAGAATGTGGGATGCCTATGGGACCTCCTCGGTGAGATGTACAGGTGGAGAGGGCTGTGAGGAAGGGGTTGTTTTGGAATGGGGACAAAAACCCCAGCAGGGATGAGACAGAAATCTGGGAAACAAATTTTTAAATGATATTTTATTGCTATTTTATTTTGATTAGAAAACTTACCATGAAATCTACCCTCCTAACAGATTCTTCCCCCCTTTTGAAAATTGAAATAATTTTTGTTTTTTAAACATTTTATAGGTTTCAAGTGTACAGCCTTGTGAAACAACATCTACATTATGTTCACCACCAGAATTCTCATTTACACCCATTCCCAGATATTTTGCCCCTTTACTGACTTATTTAAATTTCCATTTTCTTATACCATTGTTCATTTTTGTACAATATTTCATTTCTCCCTTCAGGTGTAATTTGATCCCTTTTTATATGATTTCCTCTTCCCTTTTGATAACTGTTATTTTGTTTTTATTTTAAACATTCATTTTTGTGCTAGTCTGCACATTCATGTTTGTTCTTTTATTTTATTCTTTTTATCTGCCACCTGTCAGTGAAATCATACTTCACAGATTTTTACAGTGCACAGTATAGTGTTGTTAATTTTTGTTACAGTGAAATATGGCTGATCTCTAGACCTTGTTCATCTTGCCTGAGACTTTTTTTTTTTACTTTCTCACACAATTTTAATTGTTGCTTGATTAGAATATACATTTTTCAGTTCAACTAAAACCTGTAATAATTCCACTTTGAATTTAAATTAAACCTAAGCCGTGTGTTTGACTCAGCATGGATATTAGTCGTGTTAACACATTATGCTACTGCATTAGGCTGTTAGGATTAAATGAATTAATATATGAGAAGCACTTTAAATAAGACCTATCATATAGTTAGAGCTCCATATATTATTTATCATTTTTTTCACCAAGTTTCATCAGTTTTTCAAATGCATTTTTAAAATTTTCTGCAACATCTCTGACATCTAGATGATATGCATTAATTGATTGATTGGTTCTTAGTGGCATCTAAAATAAGTGTTTCCAACAATCGCTGGTTATCTTTAAGTCAGTAAAATATTCTTCTTGCTTTGTTCCCTGCATTATTTTGAGATGTTTTGCTTTTTTCTAATTCACAAAGGACTACTTTTTTTTTTCTTTAACCACTGCTTGTTGAATATAGACCTTAACCCGATGTTATAAGAAAACAAAACACCACCAACTCCCTACTACTGCTCTGACTAAATCTGTCAGGGTGAAAGTTATTTGTGGATAAGGTATCAGGTAACATATTGCCCACTTGTTACATGTTGGGGGATATTTGATAAAAAATTTGAAACAACAAATTAACCAGAAATGAGACTTCAAGACAGGAATGATAAGGAAAAGACGAATTGGTGTTGAGTAATGAGCCTTGTAAAATACACAGTAGGTTTCTTAACTGTGTTTTATAATCAACTTTCAGGACTTGCTAGTAATCTCCGTTACCTTGAACAAATGTGGTAGAAACTTTGGGTACATGAAGCTGTGTCAATTAATGTTGTTTGGTTATAAGCAGCAGAAACCAACTCTTCCCAATTTAAGCAAAAATGGGAGATTTTAGGAAGAATATGGAAGAGTAAAAAGAATAGACTGAGAGAACCAAATGCAGAAATGACTGGATGTAAGAGTTACAGAGAACACGTTAGTGGTCTCTGGAAGCAGAGGAGGAGTGAGAGGTGGAAGTTGTGGGTTGGTTAAATGGGTGAAGGGGTTCAAAAGATGTAGACAAACCTCTAGTTATAAAACAAGTTCCAGGCATGCAATGGACAGCATTGGGGATGGTAGTTAGTGATATGTATAGTATATTTAAAAGTTATCAAGAGAGTGACTCATAATAGTTCTCAAGGAAAAATATAACTATGAATTATGAAAGTATAATTGACATACATCATATTAGTTTCAGGTGTAAACCATAATGATTTGACGTTTGTATAAAATGTGAGCCATGGAAAATAAGTCTATTTTCCCATCTATTATTAGTAATGTTTTGAATTTGTAATTTACTTGCAATCTTACTTACATAACTGAAACTAACCTCAATGAATAGCAACTTCCCATTTTTACTTCCCCTCAGCGCCTGGTAACCACCATTCTACTCATTATTTCTATGAGTTTGACTATTTTAGATACTTTATTTGATGGATTCATACAATATTTGACTTTCTTTGACTGACTTAGTGTACTATCCTTAAACTTCATCCATGTTGTCACATATTACATAATTTCTTCCTTTTTAAAGACAGTAATATTCCACTAAAATGTATATACACATTTTCTTTGTGCATTCATCCACTTTTGGACATTGAGATCCTTTCTATTTCTTATCAGTTATGAGTAATGCTGCAGTGAATATGGGAATGCTAGTATTTCTTCAAGATCCTGATTTCACTTCTTTTCTTTTGGCTATGGATCTAGAAGTGGGATTATTGGGTAACATAGTAGTGGTATTTTTAATTTTTTGAGACCAGTCTATATTGTTTTCCTTTGTAGCTGCACCACTTCCATTCCCACCACCAGCGGACAAGGTTTCTCCCTGGTTTTCAAGTGCTATGTTGGGATTCTCACCCTATGTGCTATGTGGGCCACATACCTTGGCTAGTTATGGACTTGATTCGTAGGGTCTTTGAAATCCTGATATGTTTGGGGGTTATCAGGGACCTATAGAGTACAACTGATATAGTCCTGGTAGCCTAGCAAAGCTGACAATGGGCGGCAGGCATACCTGAGGGTGCCAGGGCTGATCAGGGCAGGTGAACCTGACAGTTAATTAATTATTTTACTTCAGAGGATGGGAAGGGACTGACCACATCTGCCCTGCACATGGAAAGAGGTGCTGGAAGATATTTGCCAAAGACCCCATGCCCTTGCTTCTTTCCTTCAGGTGGAGTGTCTGGGATTTGTCCACCCCTTACAGGGTGGTAGGATTTTTGGGGGCGGTAAGTCCTTGAGGTCCCAGAAGTCCTGTCCGAGTCTCAGGCTCTTGGTTCATTTTCTTGCAAGCTCTTGGCAGTGTGTGCAGGGGGGTTCTAGACCCAATTACAGATTGAAGGCTTGAAGTGAGGGGCAGCTCTGGGGTCTTAAAGAGGGACGTGATGACCTAAAGAGCCTCACACAATGAGTCCCCAGTCAGTGAGTCTCAAAGTCACAGAAATGATGAGTTCAAGGATGCTGTGTTGTGCACAGGCCCTGGCAGTCTTGTCAGGCTCATAAAGGGCTCCTGGGCTCCCTCTTAACTTCAAATCAGTTCTCAGAATGTGAGGAAATCTGTAGGGACTCTCTCTCCATGGAGCATGGGGTATTTGCCATCTATATACACAAAGGTTTTCTGAAATTTTCTGGTTGTGGAAGCAATACATAGGCATCACAGAACAATTAGGACACACTGAAAAGCACAAGAAAGTAGATAAATGCTGCCAGGAACCCAGCCATGTGGAACACCTTTGTCCAATCTTCTAGCCTCTTTTCTTTGCAGACTTCCTCTTTACACTGTTGAGCTCATACTATTTGCTTGGTTTTGTCTTCAACCTTAAGATTTTCTTTTCTTTAAATGTCACAAGTAATACACAAATACATCTTGTTATAAAAGATTTAAGAAATAACTAGAAGAAATAGAAGTTCCATTTTCTTCCTCAGAAGAAAATCTGAAATCAGGTTGCATTATACCCTTCCAGAACATTCTCTTTGTGTTAACATTTATGTACACACATAATGGAATGTAGGGTTTTGCTTTTTGTGTGGTTTTGAATATATAAATAATGCTGACTACACATATTATGCTGTGCCTTGCTCATTTTCATTTACCACTATGTCTTGGTAAGCTTGTTGTGCTATTTCATATAAATCTACTGCATTTCTAATAGAATCTTTTAACATATTTCCCTGCTAATAGATGTTTAGCATATTTCCCCTGTGATATGTAGATTGTTTCTGATTTTTCACAATTACAGATCCTATTGTGATTAAAATTTTTATACTTGCCCATGGGTGTTTAGAATCCAAGATGTGGAATTGCTTGGCTGAATGGCATGCACAGTTAAATTTTAAAATACCTTCTGCCAAATTGCACTCTAGAGAGTTGAATCAATTTCATTTCCATCCAACAGTGAGAGAAGAGCTCCTGCTTCCTAGTATTCTTGCCAACACTTGGTATTATCGACATTTTGATTTTTGCCAGTCTGATGGCTAATGGGCAGTCCTTCATTGTTATTTTTAATTTGCATTTCCTTTATTACTTGCTGTCTTTTCACATATAGCACATGACATTCTAGTAGATCTTAAATGTTAATAAAAATATTATTGGAATTTATTTGACCAAATAATTCCTTGCAAATACAATGAACAAGGGCTCCATCCTCTAATATAACACTTAGTGAGACCAGTGATGAAACCTGTGCAAGAGCAGTAATAAAGGACTCTTGGACTCAATACTGCCAGTCATAGATTGATTGGTGTCCACCCATGTGAGTTCTGCTGAGCTCATTTGTATTTATTGTATGTTTTTTCTGCTTCTCTAAGTTCTTTAATAGGCTGCTATGGGAGAGTTTGGTCGCCAGTAGGGAACAGAGTAATTAGATGTAGGTATCTAGTTTATAACTAGGGTTACATTGAGGTCCTTGAAATCTCTAAGTATTAGGATTTTTCGGCTACACTAACTCTATATAAATAAACATAAAAAACTGTGTCAAACTGTGACATAAATGTAAGTTTGTCCAAGGAAAGTGTTCATTTTCGAGGATGACTTGCTTTGAAATCAAATACTTAAAAATGTTTTCATGTTTTGGGAACCTTGCTTTGCTTGTGGTCTGCTGGGTAATTGGGCACATGTTTCTGTGTCCACACTCGTGGTCCACAGCATTTATGGGGCTTTAAGCTCGCTGTTTACTTCAGTTTGATCCTAGTATTGCTCCATTGTTTCTCTTCTAATAACCAGTTGGCCTTCTTTTTTTTTTTTTTTTTTTGAGACTAGGTCTCGCTATTTTTGCCCATGAAACTGCAAGCTCTTGTTGCCCGGGGTACCATGGACTCAAGCAATTCCCAGCCTCAGCTTCCCAGGTAGCTGGGATTATAGGTACACGCCACCATGCCCAGCTATTTTTTTGGAACTAGGTCACACTACGGGCCCCAGGCGGGATTCGAACTGCGATTCCTAGCTCCAGCTGCTTCAATGGCTGAAGATTACAGGCACGAGCCACTGTGCCCAGCCTCTTCTCTTTCTTTTATTCTTTTTGGTATCTTTGTGATCCTAGACTTAATTTTAGCATAATGATCTTTTTGACCTTGCTTCTATTTTTTTTTTCAGTAAAATCCTCATCTCATTTCATAAGTTTGTTCATATGGTTCAGTCCATTTTACCCTTCTTAACATTTCAAACATTTGATTAAGTAAATATGCTTGGAAAATGAATATAATTCTTATAGTCATTACTACTCGTCACCTGACAGTGTTGGCAGTTGTAAATGAAAAAGTGTGTCTGTCACTGGATGCTTTGAATATATGGATTAATAAAGCATGATCTGTCACCTTCATATACTACTAGACTGATGGTTACTATCCAGGGGCATAGCATATCTTTCCATTTATTCAGAATCTTTTAATGATTTTAGTAAAGTTTTACATTTTTCTTCATATGGTCTTGTTCATTTCTTATTAGTTTATCCCCAGGGATTTTATAGACTCCCCCCACAGCCCAAATGAATGAGCTTTCTTCTGAATTGCATTTTCTAATTGGAAGTGTTGGCATATACAAAAACTATTGATTTTTGCATATTGATTTTATAAGTAGGAGTTTTGCTGAACTGTCATATGAGTTCTAATAATTTTTTAGTTGATTCTCTTGGAGCTGATAGGGAGATGGTCATATTTTTTACAAATTATGCCAATTCCATCTCTATCATTTCAGCATTTATAGTTATTTCTTTTTCAGGTCTCATTGCTTTGTCTGGGCCAATGTTAGTTATTAAATAGTGGTAGATTATTCTAAAGTTTCTATTAACTATTAACTAATTTCTGCTGTGGATTTCTTGGATGAAATATTTATCAGGTGAAGATTGTTCCTTTTGATTCCTTGTTTACTGTTACTAATGATTTTACTAATAGAACTATTTTGATCAAATCCAATAGGTACCCCAATTCATATTCACTCCTAAAAAGTTTGAATTTATGTTGTCATGTTCTCTTAACAATTATAAGAGAATGTTTTAATTTTTCTAGGTATATTTGAAGGGGCAACTTCTTTTTATTGTTAATTTCTGACTTTATTGCCTTGAATTCAGTTAATGCACACTATATTTCTGAATAATTTCTTCTTTAGACTCTACTGAGATTTTCATGAGAGCTGGATGTACTTGTAAAAGACTTGTTAGCTTTGTTCTGTCCCATGAGATGAGAGGGAATAAAAGGGGGCTGAGAGCAGATTTTGGGGCCAGCGCTGTACTAGCTGCCTACTGCTGGTTGCATAATGGTTATGGATGGGCATCAATTTCTGCATGTGTAAAAGGGATATCATAATATTGCCTACTTTATGGCATGTATAAGGATTAATTTAATGCCTACTTTATGGCATGTATAAGGATTAATTTAATGTATGCAAAATTTTAAACAAGAACTTGGAATATATTAGATAATAAATATTATAAACTTACAAATATGATATGCAAATATTCAGCATTATTAGTTTTTGCTTTTTGGATCAGAAATAAAAATGTTGATGTTACCTTCATGATTGTGGATTTCCCCTTTAATTAATGTCAATTTTGCTTTATCTATTTTGAATCTGTGTTATAAAGCTTAATGTCACAGCTGTTATATTCTTTGGTGTGGGTTGTATCTTTTTATCAATATGGAATTACTCCGTTCCATTCTTACACTGCTGGTGGAAGCACAACTAGTTCAGTCACTATGGAAGGTTGTGTGGCGGACACTCAAACAGCTGAAAGTGGAACTACCATTGACCCAGAAATCCCATTACTGGGAATCTACTCAAAGGACACAAAAACACTGAACCAAAAAAATACATGTACCCACATATTTATTGCAGCACTATTTTTTACTACTGCCATTATTTTTATTTTTTTGAAATTTATTTATATATAAATTTCACATCATTGTAATCCCAGGGACTCACCCCCCCACGCTCCCCACCATTCCTCGTTTTTCCCCCCTGCCTGAAGTTGTGAGCTTCAGTTTGGTGCTTAGCTTGTTTTGACTTTTCCTCATGGCTTTTGTTTATTTTTCCCCTATATTAGTGAAACCATTTGGTTTCTGTCTTTTTCTTTTTGACTTGTTTCTGCTAATATGATTTCTTCTAAGTACATCCATGTTATCATAAAATCATTGAGTTTATCATTTTTAATTGATGAGTAATATTCCATAGTGTATATATAGACCACATTTTTTTCATTCAGTCCTCTGTTTTGGGGCATTTAGGTTGCTTCCAAGTCCTTACAATTATAAATAGTAAATAGTGCTGCAGTAAACATCCAATCACTTTTGTACTCACATTGAGGTCTCTTTTGGCTACATTCCCAAGAGAGCAATTGTTGGGTCAAATGGTAGTTCCATTTTCATTTATTTGAGGGTCCTCCACACAGCTCTCCATAGGGGTTGGGCCAATTTGCATTCCCACCAGCAGTGTAAGAGTGTTCCTTTCTCTCCACATCCTTGTCAGCACTTACTGTTGTCCATTCTTTGGTGTGGGCCATTCTTACTGGTGTAAGGTGGTATCTCATTGTGGTTTTGATTTGCATTTCCCTTACTGCTATTGACGTTGAACAATTTTTCATGTATTACAGCCCTATTTACAATTGCCAGGATATGGAAACAACCTAAATGCCCTAAAACTAAAGAAAGTTTGAAAAAAAGATGTGGTATATCTTTGAATATTATTCATCAATCAAAGAAGACAAACTTATGTCATTTATAGCAACATGGATGGTGCTAGAAGGAACCATGCTAGTGGAAATAAACCTGAAAGAAAAAGAGAAATATGGGATGATCTCACTTATATGAGGGCTACAGGGAAAACAAACAAACAAATGAACAAGAAAAATATAAAATGGCCAACAGAATTGAGGCATAGAGCAGGAGAGGGGGAGCAGGGTAAGAGTGGAGGAGGGGGAGGGCACAAGAGATAAAGATGGTTCATGGAAGATGGTGATGGGAAGATGGGTGGTGGGAGAGCCTTGGGGTAGACAATGATGTGCTATAAATACACATGTATGTGTATACACTATATATACACATGCTATATATACACTATATATACACATTTACAATTGCCAGGATATGGAAACATATATATGTGCAATCAAAAAATAATCTTTTATTATTTGAAAAAAAATTACTCTGTTCCTTTGAGTGCTTTCTGCATGTCTGATAAACATTTTTTTCTATTCCTGGTCTGTCTTTTTCTTGGTATGACTCTTCTCATCCTATTATTTTTAACCTCCCTGGGTGTTTATCTTTTATAAGAAAAAAATGAAAAATTGGATCCATTTATTGAGGTATTTATTAAAGTTTACCTATTTGCATTTATTGGTATTATTGATATGCTTGAAGGTTTTCCTTGTCACTGTGTTTTGTATTTCTCAGTTCCTGTGCTTTCCTGCCCTTTGTTGCATTCATTGGATTTCTTTGTCCTGGTTTTTGTTTCTAAAAACAATGTTCTCAACAGGGGTGCTATTATCATTTTGGTTTGTCCTTTGGGACCTGATAATCTTCTCTTCATTTTGGGATATTTACATTTTTGGTCCTGGACATAAAATTTCAGTAGATTCCTGTCTGTCATTGTAATAACCCAAAATACTCCCACCTCTCTTCTTCCAGTGGTGAACCAACAATATAAAATTCAAATAATTATGTGTTTTTTCAGTGGATACTTACATTTAAAGATGTATTTAAGCTCACATTTGTCTTTCAATATATAATCAGTTTGTTTCTTTGAACAAATCAAGAATTTAATGTGCCCATATTGCTTCCATATCCAAATCTTATCATCACCTAAGAACAACTAGAATTTTAATTCCAAATCTTAGTAATAGTCATTAAGTGCCTTTAACAGTACATTGGCATGTTTCCCTCACTGCTGCTTTTTTTTTCCACCATCATGATATATTTTATTTTATTTTTCAATTTGTTTTTTATGAGTGCATATGTATATATACATTCACACTCATATATTACATCATTGTCTATCCTGATATTCTCCTATCACCATTTCACCTATGCACCTGCTTAATCTCTTGTGCCTTCCCCTTCCCCCAATTTTACTCTCCTCCTCCTTACTTTGCTCTATGCTACAGTTCTTTTGACAGTTTAAACTTTTTCTTGTCTATTTATTTTCCCAGATCCCTCATATAAGTGAGACCACCCCATATTTCTTTTTCTTTCTGGCTAATTTCCGCTAACATGATTTCTTCTAGCTCCATCCATGTTGCAGCAAATGACATAGTTTGTCTTTGATTGATGAATGATAGTCCATTGTGTAAATATACCATATCTTTTTCAGTCATTCTTCAGTTTTGGGGCATTTGGGTTGTTTCCATATCCTGGCAATTTTAAATAGTGTTGTGATAAACATTCAGGTACATGTGTCTTTTTGAATTAGTGTTTTTTTGTCGTTTGGGTAGATTCCTAATAGTGGGATTTCTGGGTTGAATGGTAGTTCCATTTTCAGTAGCTTGAGGGTCCTCCACATAGCTTTCCATAGTGGCTGGACCAGGATGTACTCCCATCAGTAGTTGTTGCTGCTTTTTTAGTCCACATCCTAGTCTTAGATTCTTGTTGGTTATTGCGATAAAGCTCACTTAGCATAAAATTCATGATTTTAACCATTTTAAAGTATCCAATTCACTAGCTTCCAGTACATTCACAGTGTTCTATAGCCACCACCACTATCTAATTCCACAATATCCCATCATTCTGCAAAGAAGTTCCATACCCACTGACAGTTGTCCCCTCAGCCCTGGTCCCCAGCCCCTAGTGATTGCCCATCTGTCTCTGTTTGGATTCATTTTTGCAGTTGCTATATACCTTTTGGCAATTCTTTGCAAGAGGGTTTGTGGGTGATGCCCTTTCTATGTCCTTGCATATCTGAAAATGGCTGGTTCCTTCCTAAAAGTTGAGTGGAGAATTTGTACAACTTCCTCATGGCATGTCTGCTACTGTTTCATTGACTGGTGTGCATCTGACATTCTCATGACAGTAGTAGCTGAATGTGATAGAGTGGGTACTCTGCAGAGCCTTTATACTTTTTGGCCATTCTATCTATGACCATAGCCCTGTGAGGTAGCTACTGTTCCCCACAGAGAAACAGGAAAGTGAGGCAGAGAAAGAAGGGGCCCACCACTAGGAAAAGCAGGCTGCTTTAGCACCCAGAATGCTTGTCTCAGGAAGTCCATATCAGTCACTCTGACTTCTGTTCCATGATGGACAATCTGTGTTGTTTTTTCCCTGGAAGAATCTGATGTTTTCTTTTTCTGTTGAGTCTGAAATCTTACTGCTCTGTGCATAGATACTGTCTTTTTATGTAACTCTACTTTGCATGTGGTGAATCTCTCAATCTGAGGACGTGTGTCTTCCTGGAATTTCTTACTTTTACTCATTTCCTATATTCTCTCTGGTTGCTTTTTGTAGTTCCTTTAGATCTTGGTCAGAGGTTATATTCTCCATTTCCCTTTCCATCTCTGTGTTTTGTGCCTCCACTGGGGAGGACTCCTATCTCAGTCTGCAGGTTACTAATTTGATCTTTACTGCATGCTGTTTTTCAGCCCTTTTCTGTGTTTTGACAATGAGCTTAGTTTCCAGATCTAGTTCATTCTTTTTCTTTATGGATGTGATAGTCTCTTCTGTCACTCTTAGTTTCTTGTGCTGAAGTGGTGTTCTACTTGTCCTCAGGTGTTAGTTCTAGTCGTTGATGAGTTTGATATCCCTCTTTCAATGTCTGGATCTTAAATATATGTGGGTGATTCTGTTTTTTTGTTTACAAATTCCTTTTGGCTGATCTGTGAAGCTGAATCTGTCTCTAGCAATGGCTGGCTTTGGGCCCTTGAATCTGGTGGTACCAGATTCTAGCGTTTAGAGTGTGGGGACTCCACACTGACTGTTGATGCCACTCTAGGGCAGCACAATCCCTGGAAATCAAGAATTCCTATTTGCCTCTGTGGGCAGTCACTGGTTTGCTGGTTGGCAGTTTGCTGGTGGCACTGTGAGAAAGGGACATTCAGTACCAGATCAAGTTCATTGGCCACCGTCACCTTTAATCTGGGTTTTCTTTATGTCATCTTCTTCTTGGCTTCCAACTTGGAGCTCCCCCTTTCATAGCAACCCTCTCCTTGGTGTGCTTTGGGCAATGGTGCTGTTTACAAGTCAACCATTAGCCTTCTGCCCTCAGGGATTCCCCTGATTTCTACTCTGTTAGGAATCCATTCTTATTTTCTAGCACTGTTAAAGAATTCACTTTTTATCTCATTTCAAAGGTTTTATGTTGGCAAGGAGAGTCTGAGTATATCCTCAGGCTACCATTTTGACCAAATCTCCCTCTTCTTTTTTGGATGACCTCATTCCAATAGGTACTTGAGTTGTTGCACACAGATCCATGTAATTACCATGATATGGTCTTCATTTGCCTGCTTCCTACAATTTCTTTGTAATCACTATTTTAATGACTATATGGTATTTCTTCTAATGGGCTATACTTTAATTGATTTAGCCACTTCCCTTTCCTTCCCAACATTTTGCTACAATTAAAAATGCTGCAGTGAACTACTTGTGTCTGAAATTTTGTGTGCATTTGGGATTGTTTCTCTAAAGGCATAAGTGGCTATATGTCTGTTTAGTGTGGTAAATATACATGGCTGACACTATCATTTTAGTCATTTCTAAGTGTACAGCTCAGTGGCAATGAGTATGTTAACACTGCGAAATCATCTATCTGCAGAACTTTTCCATCATCTTCAACTGAAGCTCCCTATTCTTCAGTTCCTCCCCAGCTCCTATAAGACATTCTACTTTCTGTCTCTCTGGTTTTGCCCTTGGTACCTCAAATAAGTGGAATCATACAGTATTGGTCCTCTTGTGACTGGATCATCTGCATGGAATCACGATTTCAAGGCCCATCCTTGTGGGTAGTGCAAGTTGTAATGCCCACCCTACCCTTCCTCCTGGAGCCCTGTCTCCCTTGTGTGGGAATCTGAGTGCTTGCTCAGGAGGCAGCCTGGTGTCTGTCTTCGTTTGTGTTCAGAAGGGTTTTTTTCCCGGAGACTCTGCCATCCTCATTCGCTTAGTGATTCATCTTAGAGCCAGAGCCAAATGAAATGGAATTTCATTCCCAGCAGGGCCGGTTTGGAAGTTTGTGCTTATAAACTTGCTTTACAGTAATCTATACATTGAGCTTCCATGCTCTGCCTGCTCTCTTTTCCCAGTCTCTACCAGATGCATTGCCACAGTGGACCATGGGGCCCAGCGTGAAGGGCCAAGGAGTGCCATGTGGGGTGGATCACGGTGATGACAGTGATGGAAAGCTGTTTAAACATGTCATTGCATTTTTATTGCTTGATTACTGCTGTGGCTGTTACGAAGGGAGTCAGGGGGTTCCCGGGATCCCGGGACAGGTGTTTCTCACTGAAGTTTTTGCTTTAGTATCTCGTCCTAGGAGGGATTTTGATGGAATACAAGCTGCGTAGAGAGGGGAGAGAGGCAGCACCTTTAGCACCCTGGTCATCAGACCCTCAGGGTTGTCTCAGGGAGCCCTTCCATAAGCCAATACCACAACAGCCTTATAGATGGTAAGTGGAGGTCCCTTACTGGCTGGAGAGGGGGCTTTATCTGTGGGAGTGAAAGCCAGAGTTCCTCAGACCTAGAGCAGGGCAAAACCAGTAGAGCTGTTTGATTGCTCACCCTAAGCACTGCCATGCTCACCTGGCCTGGAAGGAAGAGTGGAACTGGGCTAATTCCGGTACTGCCTTCCCTCCCAGCTCAATGCAGAGCCTGTCTGGAGACTGTGACCCTCCCTGGGCAACAGGCAGTAGTTGACATTGTGACAGGACCTTTGCAGGAACCCGGAGGCACAAGCTGGAGGTGCAGATTGCATTTCTAGTTCGGCAGCTCTGTCTGAGTGATCTGAGATCAGCTATTTCATCTTGCTGAGCCTTCCCCATGCCCCCACTTCCTGTCTGGACTGAATTTTGGTAAGGTTGACGCAGCCCCTCTGTGCTTCTATTCCCAGCTATCGGCTTGAACCTTTTAAAATAGAGGCAGATGACATGACTCCTGCTTTTAACCTCCCATTAACTCCACATTCCCCTTGGAGTTCAAATCCAGCAGGCCCTTCATTATTTGGCGTCCTGTTAACTCTTGGGCCTCCTCTTTCTGTGTATTCTCTCTCCTCCAGTTTTACTACTGGCCTCCTCCTGGTTCCTCCTATTTTCACTTAAATTATTTTATTCACCTCTCTCTCTCCCCCCCCACCATTTTGATTCTTTCTCCCCACCTCACCCCCCTCAGAAAATCACTTTGTCTTTCAGTTTTTACAGATGTTTTGTTTTATTGAATTATCTACTATGCGCATGTCCAATGTTTGATTTTATTATTCTGATGTACTTTACTATGCATAATTCCCTCAAACTCCTTCCATTTTGCTGTAAATGGCAACATTTCATTTTTCCTTATGACTGCTTAGCAGTAGTCCAGACTGTGGATATACCACATCTTCTCCATCTAATTCTCTATCAGTGGGCACTTAGGTGCGCTATATGAATATATTTTGTGGATGTCTATTTAACACTTTCTCTCCTGCTAGGATGTAGGCTCTGTGGAGACAGAGTACTAAATCTGTACCTAAGTATAGACTAAGTGAGTGAATGAGTGTGTTATCCTGCCTGTGATAGCATCTCAGGAATAGGGAGCTCACACACCCCCACTCTGCCCTCTTTTTGTGTGGCTTTAGGTTCAACCCCTGACTTGAATGTGTCTGAGCAGGGAGTGGAAAGTCAAGACAAATGACCTGACCTGGTTGGCTTCTGCTGTCCCTCAGCTCCTGGAACATCCCAGGACTTCAGGAGTGCGACAATTATAGGTGGTGGTAGGACAACAACCCAACTTTATCTGAGCCCATTAACCTTTGTGACCCTGGGTGTGGACTGGCCCTGGAGGTGGGGAGCCACTGGAGCAGAGCACAGATCTGGACTGGGGACAATGGGACATTTCCAACTCTATGTGGCTCTGCCTGGTAACCTTGGTGACTGTGACGCTGAGCTAACTGTAGCATGCAGAAAGCCAGAGTGAGCGCTCCTGACTTCTGGGATCAGCCTTGTTCATTATTGCAAGGGACTTTGGGGGACAACATGGGCGCTGACTGCTTAGTTTTATGTGTCCCTTGGGCTTGAAGCCCCCACACTTTGCTTCTCACTCCAGAGATTCTACTAATGCTTGGCTGTGCTGATGCTTGATGGGAGTGTGACACTGTGGGGAGAATCAACTTCTTGTGCTTGCTTGGGAACCATGGGGACACTGCAAAGAGGGTCAGGATCTAGAAAAGAATAGTAAAAAGCTGGCTCCCTTGTGGTATACAAGAGACATGGTGCCTTGCCGCAGGGGAGGCTGGGAGGAGGCGAAGAACACCAGGAGGGTCTGGCGGATGTGTTAAGATACCTCTGTCCTTCAGTGCTTCACCCGTGTACAGTGGACAGTGGGGACTGCAGAAGTCAGGGCACTCACACCTGGCCCCATCTCTCAGGTACCAAGCCATTGCTTGTCCCTGCCTATACTGAGGGGAGACACAGCCTTTCTTCTGCCTTTAACAGCAGACTGGCAGCAGAGTGAGGTGCCCAAGCACTGCAGATCTTTTCACGTGGAAAGCCCATCCTATGCTATATGAGCCCAAAGGGCACAACTTGGGAGGTGTTCTTGGTGCCCTGATCTCCAGGTCACTGCATAGGACCTGCTTGCCCTCAGAGCACTGACCAAGATGATTAGCTGCAGGATTACTGCTGCACATGGCCTGCCCATCTCTCCTTGCCAGCCCAGGACAGGTGGAGCGTGAGAATGCTAGGTGGGCGGCCCTAGGGAAAATAGCAGAAGGGAGACTCCATTTTCAGCAGGTGATATGTTGTTGTGGGTAAATGAAAGCTCCATCAAATTGTTTGTCTTTGTTTTCACAAGTGTTTTCTCCATTCATAACACTTGTGGAAATACACAGGACCCCTGGGTGCCCGCTCACCTTCACGCCTTTGCTCTCTTGAGTCTGTCTTATTCAGAGTGTGGATGTGTGGAGGAGCTTGGGGGAACCACCCAGCAGGCAGAGCAGAGGGCCCTGCAGATACAGTCCATGTGGGACCGGGAAGGTTTCAATCGTAGAGTCTGAGAGCTGTGAGGCGGTGGGCAGTCAGCCAGGTGTCTAGAGTCAGGGAAGGGGAGTTTAGAAGGAAGAGGCAGATGTGCATGCTGGGATTGAGCCCTAGAGCCAGAGCAAAGGCCTTGAGTGACGTCTCTGCCTCCTTCAGGGGCAAGGGGTGGCTATGCAGGTATCTCTCTCCTGAGCACATTTAAATGTGTGTTATCTAGTGGGTGATCCTGGGGTCACTATATTGTAACCATCAAGACTAAGGATTTTATACAAGGCAATATTGTTATGTTTTTATTCCTGCAACAGTCTATTCCATTTCAAGGGCTTGGGCTGGGGAAGATATCTGCTGGACATTGGCGCAAGGGCTGGGGGAAGCCCTGTTCTCATGGATCTGAGCCACTTTTGTGCCGCCCATGTTCTTCTGAAGCTTCTGACCTCAGAATTAAAACCCCTTGGAGCAGATTTCCTTGTCCATATGCAGCTTATTTTATGATGATTTTCAGGCTGTGGGGAGGGGGACTTTACCTAAGATTCTAAGCACCAGATGAAGAGCCAGTCCCACTTCTTGATAGAAGAACCCAGGGGGAGGAAAGTGCAGACACAGGAGTGAAGAGCAGGAAGCTCCCATGTTTGAGAGGAAGCTGGACCTGAGTTGGCCTTAGTGAGAAAAGATAAAGCAAGGAAACCAGAGAAGTAATTTTAGTGCATTAAGCTAGAGATAGGAGAGTGTTTATGGATCATTTAGTTTACGAATGGTGATAGGTTAGTGGTTAGATTAGCAGGAAGCCAGTCGGCTCGAAAGGAGGGAATTAATTTATGAGATTGCAAAGGGGAAAATTGTTTGCAAGAAATACAGGGGTTTTGTTGTAATACCATCAAGTTTAGCAGAAACAACAAGTGCCGGCAGGCCTAGCTGTCCGTCAGGGAGCCAGCCACCAGGAGCACAAAGTCTGTGGGCTGGGGCCATGGAGGTAGCAGGGTACACTAGCTCAGGGAGGGCCTACTCTCCCCGGCTCCCCAAGACAGGCTGTTCACATTCTGTGAATTTTCTGACATTTGGTGTTGAGGTTCTAGAGCTTGGGACCTGGACAAGGCATCCGGATGCAGGGGGTCTTGGCACAGGGTGAGGCTTAGGATGCCTCACAACCCTGGGGCATCATTGCCTCCTGTGCCAGGTCCTGCTGCTCTCCTCTAGAGGGGAGAGCGCCCTCCTGTGGACACCTGTTAGTGTCCTTACTGGTCTTCTGCCATTCTGTGAGGTCTGCAAAAAGGGGACCTGAGCAGGTGGAGCTTGGCAGCCTGGAGAATCCTGTGCTCAGCTCACGTGCCCAAGAAATGGTCAGGATCAGAGGGACTGGGCTCTATTATGGCCCTACTACCTAGTTGCTGAGTGACATGGGGAAGTGCAGAGCTGCTCAGAAGCTCTGTGTCATCCTCTAGCAACATCTCAGGGCTGTCGCAAGGATTACTTGAGATGTGTGTGAGTGTCTGGCATGGTGCCCAGCAGAGAGAGGGTCAGTACTGGGTAATGGCAGCTGTCAGTATAATTGCCATATTATTAATAACTAGGGAGTTAAACAGGTGTGCCAACCCTCAAATTCTGATGCCCTCCTCTCGTGACCCACTCTTAGCTCTGGTCCCCTTCAAGAATGTGCCTCTTGTGGGCCTCCTCCTCCCCCCCTGGGGCCCTGAGTGACTTCTCTGTCCCGCCTTTCTTTCAGCCCTGGAGCCTGTACTGTGGCTGAGCCCATGGCCCATCCTGGTGTGCCACGTGATGCCTGGGAAGAGCCCCTGAGTGTGGCATTTTGTGTCCTGGTTTCCTGTTGTAAAGAGCTGCTCTGATGTCCCGTCACTCCTTCATGTGCTGCTGCTGTTGTCAGGGTTCGTTTGCTCACACCCCCTACTGGAGGGGGCACCACCCGGACACACTGCAGTCTAGGTGAATGGCGTCCCTGGGGTGCAGCAGGTGGCAGCTGTGACAGCACTTAACAGTTTACAAAAGTCTCAGTCTCCCAAATCACATGAGCTTGTGGGATGTGACCCATAGAGATTTTCAGGTGAAAAATCGGAGCCCGGAAAGATGAATTGTCTCGCGTACAGGTTTTGTGAACAATGAAGCCAAGATTTAAACATTCCCTGGCAGCCCACTCATGCCACCAGCCTGCCCATGGGCCTGTTGTCTGAGGCAGGCCCTCCTCGGCATCTTTGGGGAGACAGTGCCAAATACCCCTGAATCCAATGCTAGAGGCAGATTGAAAGAAACCCTCTATGGAGGAGCAGCAATGCCTTTGCCTTTTCCTGACTAATGACGATTGAGCCTGCTCCTGGGGGTGGTGAGTAGGTGCCCTTGTCTTTAATTCCAGGGGAGAAAGGGACAGTGTGTTTAGGGTGAAAAAGTGCATTTCCACCAGTTCTTTCTATTTCTACTTTTATTTTTTTAGAGACTAGGTCTTGCTATGATGCCCGGGAAACCACAGACTCTTGTTGCCCAGGGTACCCCAGACTCAAGCGATCCCCAGTCTCAGCCTCCCAGGTAGCTGGGATTACAGGTGTGTGCCACCACGCCCAGCTATTTCCACTACTTCTTTCTAAATGCCACCATGGAAAATCATTTTTCCAGGCTGAGGGGATTTCTGTTTTGAAAGTGAAATGACTCTGATGTCATCTGGGCTTGAAGGTGCTAAGTCACCTGGAAACATTTGGAGATAGCTTGCTTTGTTTTCACCCACATTTAACTTTACGGTAGCTGGGGCATTCTGAACTTTACAAAAGTACCCCTGTCAGCAGAAAGAGCTGCATGGTGGCACTCAGCCAAGGAGCACTTTGCACAAATTACAAGTGCTGGGAACAGAGGCTGGCCCTGGAGAAGCTTGGCTCCCCACTTCTGTCTGTATGGGGGAGGGGCCCTGGGTTGAGTGTTCAGGGGCAGTCAGAACTATAGATCCAAGGGTTGTAAAACCAGCTAAGTAAAACAGACTGGGGTGCTGTCAGGGAGTTTTGGACTAAGCCTCTGAATTCCCAGCTTGGGTTGGAGGGGTGGAGGAAGAAAGAGTAGGATCATGAAGGCTCATGCCTCTTAGGAGCTGGGAAGCCCCAGACCCTTTCTAGAGTTGGGTCAGAAAGCTGTACTTGCCCTGCCTATCATGGGAATGGGCAATAACACTGTTGACTTTAATGGAGGGGAGGTTTTCTGTGTGGGGGTCACACCCTTTGCCAGATATGATGGAACATTATGGGACCATGCTTGTAGGTGACACCCTTCTGCTGTGACCAGGTTGTCCAGCTGCTCCCATTTATTTTTCCCACTGCCTGTTAGAAATTGATGATGTGAAAAGACAAAACAGGCTGAGCACCAAACCGAAGCACACAACAATGGACAGAAGGGAAAGGGAGGAGGGAAGGGAGGGAGGAGGCAAATCCCGGGGATTGCAAAGATGTGAAATTTACATATAAATTAAAAAAATTAAAAAAAAAAGAAATTGATGACGTGGTGGAGGGAAGAATGTCTTTCTCATCTGACATTCTGAGTTTGCATTTACTGGCTGTGTGATTTCAAGGATGTTTCTTAGCCTCTCTGAGTCTTGGTTTCCTTATTGGTAGAGAGGGAGTACTTACCTAACATGCTCTTGGGAGGACTGAACAAGATGTTCATATATGATGTCTTAGCTTTGTGACCTGGCACAGAGGAGATGTTCAGAAAATGTCAGTCTGTTCCTCCCAACCTTGTTCCTCTTCCTTGTCCTCTGCTGTTCTTGCCTTTTCCATTTCTCCAACTCCTCCTCCTCCTCCTCCTCCTCCTCCTTCACTCCTCTGTCTCCATCTTGACCCATGAAGCTCTTTCAGGATAGATTGGCTGGAAATATATCATACTCACCTTCCTGTACCCTCTGCTGTCTGGGATGGGGAGATCTGAGCTCAGAGATAACAAGCTATTACTGTGCAGACTGTTAGGTGTTTGCAAAACTGGCCAAGTTGTAAATTCCTGTGAGTTTGACTTTTTGGAAGCTCCAAAAATAAATGTGGGGACATCCAGGCTCCAGGAGACTGGGGTGCATGTGGAGTCTCTGGGACAAGATGATAGAAGGGCAGCAGGAGTGTCTGAATGACTCTGAGTGGAATCATTCTGAGGTATCTATTTGGAATTTCCAGACTCTTTGTGGAAACCACAGATTAAGTCCTGGGTCCCCTAGAGGGGCACTGGTGAGCTAATGGAGCTAATGTGATTGGGGTCCTGGAGACTCAGGACTCATTGGTGGTATCAGGCACAGGCTGGAAGGGAATGATGCCATTCCTCCTGCTCTGCCTCACCCTGAACTTGGATACAGTGCTGCAGATGACTGTTGGCCTTGATGGGAGTGCAGGGGTAGTGAGACACCAAGCCTAAGTATAGAGAACTCCTATGTCTCTGTTCTGAGCAGCACTTTGGGGTCCAATCATGGAGAGGAGCATGGTGGGGAAATAGTGGGCCATTGGGCAATGTCTTCACAGCAAGAATCCCCTGATGGTTGTGAGTCTGGTTAGAGAGAGCTGGACTTATGGATAAAGCCCAGAGCTGCCCCTAAATTACTCTGGGACAGCCAGTACCAGGAGAGTTGGATGGGAGGGTTACTTCCCTGTCTACTGGGTTCTGCCTCTGGTGACAGAAGTGCCACAAGCTGTGCAGATGGTGGAACTGAGGCTGACCCTGGCAAGTGGCTTCAGATCAGTCAGCTTGGTTCAGTGGTGGTCAGTCTGGATGGAGCTGGCTGAGTTCTGAGAAGAAGGTGGAGGTGGGGAGATAGAGTGGAGTTGACTTTGTCCTTGGAGGTCTGTGTGTTGCACTCAGTGGGGTGGAGAGCAGGCCTTACAATTCCAGGGGCTGAGGTCACTGAGGCACTGACTTTGAATATGAACTGGAGAAGGGGGCTTGGTAGGAGGAGGAACTTCAGTGTAACCTTTTTGGTGGATTGCACAGATGCCTTTGAGAAGGAAGGTTTTTGAAAGGTATTGACTCCATTCCACTTAATTGGACTTCCCTTGTGTGGTTCTTTGATGGCATGGAGGCCAGAGGCTAAGCTCAGAGTAAATCAGGCCTCTCATAAGAGTTACGCAGGAGACCAAACATGCCTTCTCCAGTCGAGTCTTCCTTCCAGGTTGGGGTGCTATTAGCTAGAACCTAGGAGACTGTGTGGTCTCCTCTGATTCACTACTCTGATTGAAACTATTCCCATAGGAGACACCACAGGAAAGCACCTTGCCCACAACTCTCTAGAAGGCAGGGTCAGTTGATTATTTTTATGGATCCCTTGGGTTTAAGCTCTTAAGCCTCCTTTCCTTATTCATGGCACCTTTTCTAAACTCCATCTCAGTTCCTTCTCCAGGGTCTTTCTAGCAGGATCAGATGTTGCTGGTTATTTCATTTAGCATGAATTTGTTAATTGCCATTCACCAGCAAGAGGAGGGAGCCCTTTTATGGACAACTGAAAATGGAGCCTGCAGGCTAGAGACTCAGCAGGCTCCTTTTTCATTTTGTCAAATACAGTTCTGGGTAGATTCACCTCACTTTGTGGGCTCAAGAAATGAGTGTTCTGCAGCTTCCTACTCTTTTTCTCCCCATATGACTTTATAAATCCTAAGTTCTAAGACATGTTCTCCTAAATCCACTAATTTACTGTATCTTCTTCCAACTAACATAAAGTATAGACTATATCTAAACATAAATACCCAACTAATTATATCTTTATAAACTCCCCAGCCAAGTATATTTTATATACCTACTATTGAACTTAATGCATTCTCCTTTTCCAGCACAGCCCATTCCTTTTTAAATCAGTATCACCTGACAGGAGGGCATATGGCTTGTGAACAGTGACACAAGGTGGCCCTCTGGGTTGGGTATTTTGATTTCTTATTCCACCAGTACCTTTGGGCACAGGTGCTACTTATAGAAGCAGTAGTGTTCTATAATACCCACAGATTTTGAAGTTACCCTGGGGCTGCTGCCAAGGGTTAGGATCTTACTTCAAAGTCTGGTGGCCACTAGCTCACATATGGGGATGGACAGACAAGGTGGCCACTCAGAGGTAGACTCTGTTCATGGTTCTGTAAACCTGAAGTTAAGCCTTTCCTGCAGTGGGGTGGTGGTGGTGGGGGAGGAACTGACTGGAAAGTGAAGTGACTAGGTAGAGTGACTAGGGAGGACTAGGTGGAAGAAGATATGGGAAGATCTGGCGCTAGTAGTGACAGTAGATTTCATCCTAAGATGGCTACCCAGTGTGGGCTTGCTAATTCTCATTCCTATTTTGGCAAAACAGGCAGGTCAGCACCA
>PVHY01012752.1:0-43268 GCA_004024945.1 Uropsilus gracilis | reverse complement strand
TTTTTGAGACTAGGTCTCGCTATTTTTGCCCGTGGAACCACAGGCTCTTGTTGCCCGGGGTACCACAGACTCAAGCAGTCCCCAGCCTCAGCTTCCCAGGTAGCTGGGATTACAGGCGCGCACCACCACGCCCAGCTATTTTTTTTGGAACTAGGTCTCACTACGGGCCCCAGGCGGGACTCGAACCGCGATCCCTAGCCCCTGCCGCTTCATAGGCTGAAGCTTACAAGCACGAGCCACCGTGCCCGGCCAGTGTACACATTTTTTAAAAATATGTTTATCATTATTGAGTATTCCATTTCCAAAGTCTTTGACAATTTGATATGCAATATCTCACTGATTTAGAGTGTATTTATTACTAGTAACCAAAAATCCTGCATTTCTCAGGACTGAGGAGCTTCCAGGATATGGAACTTTCACTGATAAAACTGGAAAAGTCATGTGAAATTGCTTGACAAGTTGTTATTCCAGTTACTAGTAAGGTTAAACATTCTTTTATACTTGTTGATTGTGAAAAAGGTTTTGTCTTTTTGTTTTTGTTTTTTCTTTAACATTATTTTGCAAACCCCTCCATTTTTGTTTGGGTAAGTTCATCAAGGATTTTTGGCCACATCTCTTTCATCTTAGCATAACTAATTATTGTTCTAGTTGTATTTCGGTTTACCTTATAAGATTATTCTGAGAGCCAGAGGGAAAATGAAAGGGCACTAAAAGGTAATAATAGGAGGAAATATTTGCACACCTTACATCTGAAAGGAACTGATATCAAAGCTCTAAAGAGCTCCTACAACTCAAAATATTAACATGGATGTAAAATATACTTCCCCCAATTAAAAAAAAATGATAATGACAGTGACAATGGTAGTGTGGTAGGGTGGTAGAGCTAGTTTTGTACCTTTATTTAGTATACATACATATATACAAAATATTGAAACTGAAGTCCTAGCACCCTTACTTAAATATTTTCCGTCTGATATATATATATATGCTTAAATATATATATACACACATAAATATCTCTATATATCTTGATATCGTCTCAAGCAAAGATGTCCTTAAAATAGTCTATCAGGCTGCAAAAAAAAAGAACTACCACATAGGAAGTAATATGTCATGAATACCATTTTCTCTCCATAGAACTCATGCATTTGTGAAAAGCTGCGATTCTGGACCAACCTGTACACGTGAACATTATCAGCTACTTCCTTTTCTCCATTCTGTGAGAAATAGCTTCATTCTAAAAGCACTCACCTTGGCTAAATCAAAAGGGGTTTTAACTTCTGTGGTTGTATCAGATTCAGCCAATGCAGGAACTTCCTGTCTGTTTCTCCCTTTCCGCCTACTCCTCTTCAGTTGGTCTCCTGGTCTTTGCCCATCCAAAGTTTCTTTAAAGAAGAGGGGGGGAAGGAACAAAAAAAAAAGAGAAAAGGGGGAAAAACACATATACAGAGATAGATTGATAATACCCAGATTCACTGGTAACTAATTGATGAAGACAATACTTAAAACTACAATATGAAAATGAAGACAGATTTTAAAATTATATTTTCCTCTCAATTCAGAATGAAATTTATACCATTTTCAAGATAGTATTTAGTGATAGAGACTACAGGCTAGATTTAAGAAGGCAAATTAAAATCTGATATTTTATTTTATTTTTTTAGGAATTGATGGTATCTATTTTTTTATTATTTATTTGTGTGTATATATACATACATATATATATGTATGTATTTCACACCTCTGTATTCCCCAGGGTTTACCCAGTATCTCCCCTCCCTGACCGTTCCTACCCTCTCCCCAAGACTCCCAAGTTTTGTACTTTACTTTGGTTGTCAACGTGTTTTGAAAAAATCTGATATTTTAGATTGTATAATAATAATGACATTTAATTTATTTTGGTGTTCACCTTTTGTACTAGTCTTAAATACTTTTCATATTAAAGTCAGTCAAAATTTACTTCCATCCAGGTATGCATATGACTGAGAAGTATTTTTTTAATCCATGTAAAGGTTTTCAGATTATTCCTTTTTTTTTTCCTTTTTTTAGACTAGATCTCACTATTTTTGCCCACGGAACCACAGGCTCACGTTGCCCAGAGTACCACGGACTCAAGCAATCCCCAGCCTCAGCTCCCCAGGTAGCTGGGATTACAGGCACGCGCCACCATGCCCAGCTAGTTTTTTGAGGACTAGGTCTCACTGTGTTGCCCTGAGCGAGATCCGAACCGCAATCCCTAGCCCCAGCAGCTGCATAGGCTGAAGCTTACAGGCACAAGCCACCATGCCCGGCTTAGTTTTCAGATTATTCTAAAGCAGATACATCTGTATGTACAAACAGGTATTTTTGTGAGATCATCTAAGTTACAAAAGTCTGAACTAGAACAGACCTAGAACTGAACTAAAAATGTGCTTACATAGGATCCTGCATCCCAAGAGGAAATACAGGGTGAGAGAAGATACCATGTTCCATAAACCAGTTCATTTACCAACAATATTTCAACCTTTACTTAGATACATTAACAGAACTTACCATCTTTTTTGAAGGACTGCTGCAGAGCATCAGAAACCAACTCCTGGTCATTCCTTTGCCATTTGATTATAAGTTCTTCTATGAATTGACCTTTTTGGCCCTCATTTCCCTGAAGGAGGTCAGTAACATATTCTCGTATCTCTTCAGCACTTTCAATTGACAAAACATACCTTAGGAAGCAAAGATAGAGGTTGCCTAAACAAGATTAGCTTACACTATATTTTTCTATAACACATCAAACTAGCAAAAAAAAATCATTAATTTATCCATTATAACACTTACTTTGAGTCAAGTTCTTTACAATATATGAAGGATATAAATTTGATTAGGTAGTTAATAATCTATGCTTCATATGCCTTCTTGTAGTTCTAGAATCGAATCAGTGCTTTGAAAATAGGATTGTGGAGCTGTCCTTAACACAGAACTACTACCTATAACTATTTCCTATAACTATTTATTTGCTGTCATTAATTTTTATGGAACACTGCAAATCGCTTAATTTTGATAATGCAAACATCTAAATTTTTTTCTAAAAATGTGTATACTACAATCTAGCCACTGTGCCCGGCTAGTGGTTCAATTTTTTTTCAGTTCAATAAATGGAAATTCTAGGCCGGGCATGGTGGCTCGTGCCTGTAAGCTTCAGTCTATGAAGCAGCGGGGCTAGGGATGCGGTTTGAGTCCCACCTCGGGCCTGTGGTAAGACCTAGTTCCAAAAAAATAGCTGGGCTTGGTGGCGCGTGTCTGTAATCCCAGCTACCTGGGAAACTGAGGCTGGGGATTGCTTGAGTCCATGGTACCCCGGGCAACGAGAGCCTGCGGCTCCACGGGCAAAAACAGCGAGACCTAGTCTCAACAAAACAAAACAAAAAATAAATAAATGGAAATTCTTTTAGTGCTTCAACTTTAAAACAAATTTTGGATCACTTCAGGGTATGGATACATTTAACTGAGGAAAACCTAGGGCTATGAAATAAACCGTTAAACTACAACCTCTGAGAATTAGAATTTTTTTTTTTTTTGACACTAGGTCTCGCTATTTTTACCCGGGGAACCGCAGGCTCACGTTGCCCGGGGTACCAATGGACTCAAGCAATCCCCAGCCCCAACTTCCCAGGTAGCTGGGATTACAGGCGTGAGCCACCACGTCCAGCTATATTTTTTTGGAACTAGGTCTCCCGGCGGGACTCGAACTGCGATCCCTGGCCCCGGCCGCGGCTTCCTAGGCGGCTGCTTATAGGCAACATGCCCAACATGCGCCAACATGCCTGGCCAGAACTAGAATTTTTTGAACTGTATAAACACGCAAAATATAATTGGATTCAAAAAACTCTCCACTGCCATGGTAAATTCATCAAAATTACCTTAATCTTTGTTGTTGTTTTTTAACTATATAATTTATTTGTTTGGCATATTGCAGAGTCTCATTTCATTTGACAGCATTCTAGTACTTTTTAAAAAGCATGAAAACTCTTTAATCTGATCCTGCCTTCAAACAAGAATAAAGTCTGACTTTTTTTGATAGTCTTTTCCAGTTGTGCCCTCCCCCTTAAAAATAGGCTCTCTTAACTTTTTGACAATTCTGTTTTTTCCCAAACATTGAATGAAGCTCATCATAATTCCTACAGTAGTCCTAGAATTGCAATCTAGGTTTCAGGATAAATGAACAAGGTAATCAATCAAGATAAATCTTCAGGTTCCTTGATTAAGTACGATTTTTGTAGACCTTTTCTCTCCCCCTGAAAATTGCACCTCCATCTAGTCATCCTTTAGTTCTATTGAGTCATCTCTTAAGGTAAACTTCCTGAGTTTCACAGTCACACCAAATCAGAGTCCTTTATCCCGTGCTCTCACAACATGCCGCACTTCCCCACCTCAGCATTCATCAACTAAGCAACACCCAACTGTTAGGATCTTTCTTGTTGCCCCAGTATCTGTCAAGTAGTAGCGTAATAAATATTAGTTAAATTAATTGAAAACAGATTAAATCATGTCACCATCTCCATTCATTAAGAATTATAAGTACTAATAATCTATCCATTTAATAAATGAGAGGACTATGGTAAAGAGATAAATTAAGTTGTCCAAGGCTCCAAAACTAATAAGTGACAACAGAAAATAGAACCTGGGACTCCTGAATCAGAAGCAATTTGTAAATACCATGCCATCCCCACTTAAATTCTAGATCTTTTTAGATCCAACCTGATGAGCAAACCAAAATGTTCAGAGTAAGGGCTTTTCTGACTCGCCCTCTCCAGAATTTTTAAGGAAATTGATTCCTGGAAACGTCTTACAAGTCTAGTTATCAGAACTTGGGTATTTTCCTAAAGAAAAACAGGCCCAACCAGCCGACCGTGGACCCTGAAACTCTATTCCAGAAACTAAACTGTTAAGCCGTATGTCAAAAATCGGCGACTTAGAGACCGACAGCAGCTCTTTTATCATATTTCTTCACTCTCATCAACTTTTAGTCCTCCGCGTCTCCCTATTCGCTCAACCAGTCAAATTCCGAAACTCCTTCCCGCCTCGGATCTTACTGCATGACCTCCTCGCTGACATCCAAGCTGAAAGTTTTCCGCAACTGCTGAGTGCACCAGCCCACCAGCTGCTCCCGGGACGCCGCCCCAGCCGCCGCCATTTTCCCCAGCCGGAACCAGCTGGGCTACAAAAGTCGCGCGTCCTTCGCGGTACTAGTCCCCTTCGCCACACCAACCACGATCACCGGGTTCCGCCAGCTTGAACCGCCCGGTGCGATAGCACCGCCCCAGCATAGATCCCTCCCATCTGTACCATTACCTCCTTTTTTTCCCATTTCCTGGTCTTTATTCTTGTACCAGAACTTCCACCTGCGGCATTCTTTCACAAATTAGGGTGTAGGACCAGAGAATTCTGCTGACGAGACAGAAAAAAATACCTACAAAAACTACAATTTAGGGGAAAAACAAAACCTGAGAGGCCAGCTTTTAAGTTTTTCTGGTTTTATGTAAAAATGTAAAACAGCGATTGTAAGCTAGAGTAAGTTTAAGAATTTGCTCTACTGGAAGTGGTTTTATTAATATACCTTGTGGACTGAAACTAGACTCATATTGCTGTAACTTCTATTTAATTTTTTGAGTCACATCTTTTCCAGGAGGAGAAAGACAACTCAGCAAGTTAAGAGGGTGAAGTGGGGAAGGACTGTAACAAAAGGTGCCGAATTTGGCTTTAAGATCTGTCACAGGAATTCTTTTGCTACTCTGAGTCACTGGAACAAACTGGGGAAAAGTAGCTCAATTTTTCTGGAAAACATGTCAGATATATTGCATTCATAAATTTAATTGGTTGTCTGTGTTTATAGTTTTTATTTAGGTTCAGTAGTTACATTAAATTGAATGCCCTTCACAAGTTTTCCTGATATAAATATCAGCAAAATAACGAAAATCATAAATGTATGGAGTTTATTTATTTATTTATTTTTAAGACTAGGTCTCGCTATTTTTGCCCATGGAACCTCAGGCTCTCGTTGCCCGGGGTACCACAGACTCAAGCAATCCCCAGCCTCAGCTTCCCAGGTAGCTAGGATTACAGGCGCGCACCACCGCGCCCAGCTATTTTTTTGGAACTAGGTCTCACTGCGGGCCCAGGCGGGACTCGAACCGCGATCCCTAGCCCCGGCTGCTTCATAGACTGAAGCTTACAGGCACGAGCCACCGTGCCCGGCCTAAATGCATGGAGTTATGTTGAGTTTATTTTTGTTAGTTAATTGGCAAAGTATGTGATTCAAAAAATTCTCTGTGGGTGTTCATCAATAATTGGTACAGGTGTTGTTTCATGAAAATCTACATTTAATACAAATTATAACATCCAATCTTTTTTTTTTTTTTTTTTGAGACTAGGTCTCGCTATTTTTGCACGTGGAACCGCAGGCTCTCGTTGCCCGAGTTACCCCAGACTCAAGCAATCCCCAGCCTCAGCTTCCCGGGTAGCTGGGATTACAGGCGTGCGCCACTGCACCCAGCTATTTTTTTTGGAACTAGGTCTCGCGACGGGCCCCAGACGGAACTCGAACCGCGATCCCTAGCCCTGGCCGCTTCATAAGCTGAAGTTTACAGGCACGAGCCACCATGCCCGGCCTCTTTTATCTGTTTCTGTGTCTCTTCAGTCCTATAACAATTTTTTGAAGGCAGAGATTGCAGTCTAAGTCTTTTGTAGGACAGGATTTATTACACATTATGATGAAATGACTAGGTCCTCAAGGATGTTTTCTTCCTTCATAAGGCAGATATTAGGGCTTACAAATCTCAGCATCCTAATGTATGTAATATAATTACACTTATGGTCTTCATTTAAAAATATTTTCCATCTCAGCAAAGCAAGCATGCCTATTTAACATGAGTTAAAATTATTTGTTAGTATAAATTTAGGCAGAAATTTCATTCATGCGTACTACAGTTTTCTAAACGATGTAGGCTTTCTTTTTTTTTTTTTCAGGTTCATACTACACAACTTATTTTTTGATTGTAAAGAATATCTACAAAGCTGATTTGAAGTCATAATTTTTGCTAGGCATCACTGCTTTTTCTTAATTTTTTTGTTAGCTTCCACTATTACAATATTAAATAAACATACACACAAAAATATTACAATATTAAATAAACATACAAACAAAAACCAAGCACAGGTATAGTAATACATAGACTGCCCCGTGTGCAAAGACTTATTTGCAATTCTTTCTCACAGTTTGCTTGATCTGTAGATAAGGTGGGGGAAAGAAAGACCAGCAGATTATGTCTTCAATTTTAATAACTGCAGGGGTCTGGAAATGCGTTGAAATTGAGTATTTCAGATCTTCCTGAAGTCACTTGAACTGAAAAGAAAACTACCTGTGTTGAAGAAACCCAGTGCTTTGAGAGCCCTATGAGATAAATGACAAAAGAATCCCCTGGGGCTTGTTGATTTTTCTAGCAGGAATTTGACTTTTATCTTAGACTCCAGGGTTTAAACAAAAGACAGGTAATTTCCAATACACCTATTAAGATGTTAATTAGCTTGTTGTCTAGATTCTTTAATTCTAAAACACAAAGAAGTTAAAGTACTGAGCTGCCGTCCAAGTTCCTAATAGCCTATTTTTATTATCAAGCGTATTTTATTGGTGACAATCAACATCACACACTTTCAGGGGTGATTCTTATGTGAGCATTTGACAAAATTCATTCCAAGACAAGTTTATCTAATCATGTTTTATACATGATATTCACAGTGAAAATCACTCCCTAGAATATTTTCAGTCATTAGAAGATATGCGTAGGGATAGTGAGTAGTTGTATGCTTCCATCATGTGCTTCCATTCCATAGTGATGTTGTTTTAGGGATATACCCTTAGCACATTTGACAGTTGTT
Organism: Uropsilus gracilis; assembly: GCA_004024945.1. Classification (NCBI taxonomy): domain Eukaryota; kingdom Metazoa; phylum Chordata; class Mammalia; order Eulipotyphla; family Talpidae; genus Uropsilus; species Uropsilus gracilis. The sequence continues at coordinate 35,357 of PVHY01012752.1, read as the reverse complement.
TGTTTTGCTACTAGGTCTCCCTATGTTGCCCGGGGTAGTTCGGATCCCACCGACTCAAGCGATTTCGAGCCTCAGCTTCCCAGGTAGCTGGGATTACAGGCGCGCCTGGCACCGCACCTGGCTGCTTTTTTAGAGACCAGGTTTAGCTGTGTTGTCCGCGGTAGTCTCAAACCCGTGAACTCAAGCGATCCCTGGCCTCTTTGCCTCCCAGTGCTTGGATTACAGACGCGCGCCACCACGCGAAGATTTTTCAGATTTTTAAAGGGTTGTGAGACAATACAGGTCTCCGGAAGACATGTTATTGATTTATTTCTTGTACGTATGCATGTAAAAGTCATTTAGTTTCATTTTAACCCAGTTTGTGTGTGTGTGTGTTAGCTTCACAACCTCCTAAAGACTTAAAAAGCAACAAAACAAAAACCCTGTTAAATAAACTATCTGCCTCCTTTTCTACCATTCCACAGAAATGTTTTCGTATGCATGCTGCACTGAGTATTCGTGAAGGAGGCATTAAGGTTCTCTTAACTTCGCTTTGCCTTATTTCAGGCTTTACTTCCAGGAGTCCGTCGTATGTCTCACCCTGAGGTAACTTTTGAAGAAATGCTGGAATAAACTCCATCCTCTGAGATTTCTCTCCTAGGCAGGCCTATCTCCCCACTTTAGAATCTTAAGCCACCCCCGTACCCCCTCCCCCCCCACAAACGCGTAACCTAGTAAAGTGCTCTGGCACCGCCCACTTGGGATGGGTACGAATCACAAGCCTCTGAGAGTTGATGGACGGGTCAGCGCCTTGCCGAGGCCGCTGCAAGCCACCACTAGATGCCCGAGATTGGTGGCGCGAGGACCCCACGGAACCAATGGAAGCTGCTGCCTGGGCGAGGTTATGGAGCGCGCGGGAAACAGACCAATATAAACTGTGGCGGGAGATTCGTTTTCGGGTCCTTGTCCAGGGCAACATCCTCCGCTGGAAAGTCAGTCGGTTTATCACATCTCGCCTCTGAACATGGTGCGGACTAAAGCAGACAGTGTCTCAGGAACCTATAGAAAAGGTGAGGCGGTCGATCGACCACAGTAGTGAAGGGCAGAGTCTTCTCTCCTAGCACCCTGGCTGCGGACTGGAGAGGACAGGGCGCCCGCAGCCCTGAGTCTAACTCGTCTTACCCTCAAAGCGGCCCGGCCTGTGGACCAGAAGAAGCAGCGGGTACAGGGGAGGGTTGGCCTCCTGATGAGGATAGCGGGACCCTGCTTTCTAAGTACCTGGTTGGGGGAGGTGCTGTGGTGAGACCCAGACTGGAAGTAGGAACTTACCACCCCAACTATTAACGTTTCCTTTGCCTCTCTTCGCAGTGGTGGCTTCGCGAGCCCCCCGGAAGGTGCTTGGTTCCTCCACCTCTGCCACGAACTCCACATCGCTTCCGTCGAGAAAAGGTATAAAACGCCCCTGCATGCTTCTGGATGAATCATCTAGAAGGGGAAAAGGCCTGGCACATTTCTCCTGACCAGCAAGAGCCCTCACCCACTGTGGAAATTTTTTCCATGAGATCCTTACGCCTGAGTGTCTGCCTTGTTCTCTGATTTTAAAGAGAAGGCTTTGGTCTTGGACCATCAGAGGTAGAGGTGGGGGTCGCATGGAAAACCACTTCAAACCTCGGAAAGCCTGGCTTGGTGGCGCATGCCTGTAAACGGCAGCCTAGGAGGCTGCGGCAGGGGCCTGGGATCGCGGTTTGAGTCCCGCCGGGGGCACTTAGCGAGGCCTAGTTTCAAAAAAAAAAAAAAAAAATCTGGTCATGGTGGCACGTGCCTGTAATCCCAGCTACCTGGGAAGCTGAGGCTGGGGATTGCTTGAGTCTGTGGTACCCCGGGCAACGAGAGCCTGCAGTTCCACGGACAAAAATAGCAAGACCTAGTCTCAAAAAACAAAACGCTCGGGGTTAAGGACCTCAGTTGAATTTCAATTTTTTTCTGGTTTAACATTTTAAGTTTTCTTAATATTGATAGATGCTTTTTCTTCTAAGAGTCAGTGCTCTTTCACTAGATGAAGAATTAGAAGGATAGTTGACAGTGCAAATCATGTCTTGTAAGTTTAAATCGTTTTTGTTTTTGTTTCTGCATGCATTTCTTTTTCATCTTTCTCCATCCTCTCCGCCCACACTCTTTCCTTTCTCCCACCTCCTTTCCCCCTTAAATTCTCTCATCTCTCTTCCTCCATGTGTTTCTTTTCCAACTCTGCAGCTGCCTTTGGAGCAGTAAGAGCAAAAATTGAGCCAGGGAAATAGTTTCATATGCTTCTTCTATGCAAGGAGAGTTTAATACTATGCCATTCTGTGCCTCATTCCTTTCAGCAGGAAGTTGAGCAGGCAGGAAGATTTAATTCCAGTGAATTAGATACAGGGAACACTGTTAAAAATTTCATGAGTTAAGTAAACTCAGAACTTCTCCTAAACCTTTCATTAGAAAATATTTACTATTTCAATCTCTTTAGATAGAAATAGGTTAAAAAAAATGTGAAAGTACTTGAGTACTTATTTAGAATATTTCTATCAAGAGATTAAATTTCAATTAGGATCACATCCCACTGTCTACTATTCAACCAGCAAAGTCAGCTGATTAAACCCTTAATAAGTGCACCCATTAAGGCATTTACAGATTTCTTTTTTTTTTTTATAATTAAATGTATGAAATTGTTAGCACTTTCATTTTACAGGTAAGGAAATGTAAGCCTGGGCTACATATCTTGCTTAAGGTCATCCAACTAAGTCAGCAGAGCTGGATTTGAATCCTTTACTAAACTATAGTTTTTTGCTTTTACTTTCTAGTAATAAAAGAATTCCCATTGATTTATTTTTTTCCTTTGCTTTTTTAGACTAGGTCTCGCTATTTTTGCCCGTGGAACCGCAGGCTCACGTTCAGCAATCCCCAGCCTCACTTCCCAGGTAGCTGGGCTTACAGGCCTGTGCCACCACACCCAGCTGTTTTTTGGAACTAGGTCTGGCTGTGTTACCCCAAACAGGACTCGAAATGTGATCCCCAGACCCTGCCACGACTCTATAAACTGTTGCTTACAGGCACGCACCACCGTGCTCGTACCCTATAGATTTCTTTTTTTTTTTTTTTTTTTGAGACTAGGTCTCGCTGTTTTTGCCTGTGGAACCGCAGGCTCTCGTTGCCCGGAGTACCACAGACTCAAGCAATCCCCAGCCTCAGCTTCCCAGATAGCTGGGATTACAGGCACGCGCCACCACGCCCAGCTATTTTTTGGAACTAGGTCTCGCTACGGGCCCCAGGCGGGACTCGAACCGCGATCCCTGGCCCCAGCCGCTTCATAGGCTGAAGCTTACAGGCATGAGCCACCATGCCCGGCGCCCTATAGATTTCTAAGGAAAATTATGAACCAAAAAAAAGATCATGACTTTTTAAAGATCATTTGTACCTTTGAAAAAGTACAAGCAGTATAGCTTCAGTTCACACAGAAGCAATTTTTGCAAACTTTCCTTGACAGCTAAGGTTTGAGACAAGAATGTTTAAATTAAAATAAATATTTAGTAACTTAATTTGCTCCTCTTGGTCTTCTAGTTAGCAGAACTTTTTCTTAAATTTTCCTTAATTTTTAGAATTAATCAAAATTACAAATAATTTATGAACTTTGGAAAGTGGAACTTTTGTGGAACTCTTCATGTTGTATACTTGTTTTGCCTTTTACATGGGCTTTAACTAAATGACATTATTAAGTAAAAATTGGCATTTCATACACAGTACTACCTAATATTAGGTATAATATGTGGGGCTTTAGTATGTCTTATTTATTATTTGAATGTTCTCTGGATTAAATATGAAAAATACTTCCCAGTTGTAAAAATTTTGCTCTTTTTTTTTTTCTTTTTTGAGACTAGGTGTCACTATTTTTGCCCGTGGAACCACAGGCTCATGTTGCCTGGGGTACCACAGACACAAGCAATCCCCAGCCTCAACTTCCCAGGTCGCTGGGATTACAGGCACGATCCACCATGCCCAGCTATTTTTTATTTGGAACTAGGTCTCACTATATTGCCCCAAGCAGGACTCAAACTGGGATCCCTGTTCCCCGCCGAGGTTTCCTAGGCTGCTACTTACAGGCATGCGCCACCATGCCCAGCCTCTGCTGTTATTTTTCCAGAAGAAATGTTAGCTATAGTAAAGTATTACACATTATATCATAATAACATTCACAATATACTATAATGTATAATACATAATGTAATGTTATTGGTTTAATAGTTATATTGTGTCACATTTCTAATTTTTTATTTTAAGATAGATGTAATACCATTTAATATCTTTCAGATTTGGGGAATTAAGTTCCCCTTTAAGAACCAGAGTTGATAGTCTTATTTCTTATTTAGTTCCATCTTTTTATATTTTATAGCTGAAAATAAATATGCAGGAGGAAATCCAGTTTGTGTACGTCCAACTCCCAAATGGCAAAAAGGAATTGGAGAATTCTTCAGACTCTCCTCTAAAGATTCTGAAAAAGAGAATCAGATTCCTGAAGAAGCAGGAACCAGTGGCCTAGGAAAAGCAAAGAGAAAGTAAGTTTTTATATCCTGGAATATAAACAAAAAATCATATTCTTGAAAATAAAACTATTTCATGTCGAGTAACTTTAAAGTTCATCCTTGGTCAGATAAGAAAATACAAAGGAGATTTTTAAAAATTGTGCCAATCTCTTATGAGTCACTCCTAAATTTCAAACATCAATGAAAAATAACTATTTTCACTCCAGTCACTCAAAGAGGATCATTTCCCATTCAGATAAATGTAACATTATTTACCATGAACTTCCTGCGCTTATTCTCTAGTCTTTTACTACTTTTTTTTTTTTTTTTTTTTTGAGACTAGGTCTCGCTATTTTTGCCCCTGGAACCGCAGGCTTTCGTTGCCAGGGGTACCACAGACTCAAGCACTCCCCAGCCTCAGCCTCCCAGGTAGCTGGGATTATAGGCGCGCACCACCACGCTCAACTGTTTTTTTGGGACTAGTTCTCGCTGTGTCGCCCCGAGAGGGACTCGAACCATGATCCCTAGCCCCAGCTGCTTCATAGGCTGAAGCTTACAGGCACGAGCCACCGTGCCCGGCCTACTTTTTTTTTTTTTTGAGAGTAGGTCTCACTGTTTTTGCCCATAGAACCGCAGGCTCACGTTGCCGGGGTACCACAGACTCAAGCGATCCCCAGTCTCAGCTTCCCAGGTAGCTGGGATTACAGGCGCGAGCCACCATGCCCAGCTATTTTTTGGAACTAGGTCTCACTATGTTGCCCCAAGCGGGACTCGAACCGCAATCTCTAGCCCCAGCCAGTTCAAAGGCTGAAACTTACAGACATGCACCACCGTGCCCGGCTACTTTTTTTTAAATTAATTAATTTTTTTTTTTTTAAGAGACTAGATCTCCTGAGTTGCTGGGGGTAGTCCTGAACCCGCGGACTCCTGTGATCCTTAGCCTCAGCCTCCCAGGTAGCTGGGATTACAGGTGCTTGCCACCACATCTGACTGTTTTTTTGAGACTAGGTTTCACTATGTTGCCTGGGTAGTCTCAAACTCGTGAACTCAAGTGATTCCTAGACTCAGCCTCCCGAGTAGCTGGGATTACAGGCACACACCAATGCGGCCAGCTATTTTTCTTTGAGACTAGTCTCACTGTGTTGCCTGGGGTGTCTTTGAACCTGTGGACTCAAGTGATTCCTAGCCTCAAGCCTCTGGAGTAGCTGGGATTATAGGCCCGTGCCACTGTGCCCAGCATTCTAATTTAAATTCTATGAGCCCCACCCCTTGAAAAAATATTAGTTCAATGACCATAAGAAATACATAACCAATGTAGAAAAGTTGAAAATAGAAAATGCCCCTCACTTAGAAACAATAAAAAGTAACACCATCGTGTTTTTTAAAAACAACTTCTCTTTATAAATTCATAAGAATACTTCAAGCAAAGTAAAAATAAAATTATAAACAGTTTCATATGCAAACTATTAATGAAAGTAATTAAATGGTTTTAAAGCTTTTATGACAGGAAAATAATTAAGCAGAAATTCTAGGTACAGAAGTATAATATTTATTGCATAAAAGATTTATATAAATATGCCATGTCTATAAAATATACCAAATATCAATAGTAGTTCTCTCCATGTTAAAATCTCTCCTCACACTTACCCTGTACTACCAAAATTCAACAACAAACATATTTCTAAGAATTAGGGCGAAAAAATTAATGTCACTTGGGAAAAAGAAACAATGAACACCTACCATTAAAAAAATAAATTTATAAGTCATGGCTTTAAAGTAGGTTATAAGTCTAGGTTTATAACTCTAGCTGAAATATTTTGTTTCAAAAACATTTGACTGGGGTTGAGTGTAGTGAGCACAGGGGTTTGGTTGTGCTGCCCATTGTCACTACCATTGTGATACCCCTTTATTTAAGACCCTCTAGTTACCTACTCTGCACCAGTCAGCCTTTGACCCACCACTCCTGCACCAGCCAGAAGCCTGTGGTCCTCCAGCACACCAAACAGTGAGCCTAACCCAAAGCTCAACCAACATGCGCAAGGGGCTGGTGGTTATACTCAGTCTGGGGCTGCTGCTTCTGGTGCTGCTGCTACCCATGATGCATTCATTCGTACCTTTATATAGTTCACCAGATCTTCCACCCCTCCCCACAACACAGCCCAGCAGTGGCCTGAAGCCAATTGTCAGTCTTCTCTTGGTTTTGTTTGCCCTTCTACATCTCTACTTTTAAGAGTCAGACCAAGAAATGTCTCCAGTGTTCTCCAATCCTTGTGGCCTCTAGAAGTTCAGTGTGGCAAGGGGAAATGAATCTTCATTAAATCTACTAATTCTACTCATTTATACAGAAGACGTTGAGAGTTTCAAATTGGACTGTTTTTAACAAGCATCTGAAATGAAGGCTGATAGTAAAATCCGCGTACTTTCATCAACAATACTGGAGAAACAACATTGAAAAAAGTTAGTGATGTGATTGAATGTAGTTTAAGAAATACGGACACTTAAACTCTACCACAAAGATAAGAATAATTTCACCTTAATCTTTTGAAAAAGAATGAACTATGGAATGGAGATTTTGTCTTAATTTAAATCTAGATGACCATGATATTCTTAGGTAATATAAAAAGTTTCTGTGTTTGTATTTATATGTACTTTGGAAGGAACCACCAGGTATTACTGTAAATCTTCTTTGTATTGTCTCAGCAGTTCTGATTTAATGCTGATATATCCTTCATAAAGTTTTATATTTTTTCACTGTCTCTAGGGAATGTAACCCTTTGCTTTGGGGTTTTTGATTTTACACTGTTTGACTCTATGTAGTAACTGACATGTGCCACAGCAAAGATGGATTTGAATCTATTGCAAATCCAAGCATGAATACTTCTTTTTTTTTTTTTTTTTTTTTTTTGAGACTAGGTGTCGCTATTTTTGCCTGTGGAACCGCAGGCTCTCGTTGCCCAGGGTACCACAAACTCAAGCCATCCCCAGCCTCAGCTTCCCAGGTAGCTGGGATTACAGGCGTGTGCCACCACGCCCAGCTGTTTTTTTGGAACCAGGTCTCACTACGGGCCCCAGGCGGGACTCGAACCGCGATCCCTGGCCCCGGCCGCTTCATAGGCTGAAGCTTACAAGCACGAGCCACCGTGCCCGGCCTATGAATACTTCTTGCATATGCACTTAAAAGTCAAATGACAGGTATTTTCTACCATATACTCACATCCAAAAAGAGCTCCAGATTCTTTTAGCTAATTTGGACCACTAACTTAGATTCCATAAAGTGACTGAACTTTAGTCTTAAAATACAGTTTTTTGTTTTTGTTTTTTTTTTGAGACTAGGTCTTGCTATTTTTGCCCGTGGAACCGCAGGATCTCGTTGCCTGGGGTAACAAAGACTCAAGCAATCCTCAGCCTCCACTTCCCAAGTAGCTGGGATTACAGGCGCGCGCCACCACACCCAGCTATTTTTTTGGAACTAGGTCTCGCTATGGGCCCCTGGTGGGACTCAAACCGCGATCCCTAGCCCTGGCCGCTTCATAGGCTGAATGAAGCTTACAGGCACAAGCCACCGTGCCTGGCTTAAAATACAGTTTTTTTTATTTCTGTATATGTTGAATAATTTTTATAACTTAAAAATATGATCTGTTTTGAAGGCATGCTGACAAATCTTGAGATAAAGAGGCAAATATATGAAGGAGGCAAACATACATTTGAGGCTGTAGGGCAGTGAAGACTGGAAACTTGGCTGCACTAAAATCAACTCTTGTGCCCTGTTCTATAAATATTAAAAAACAACAAAACTTTGATTCAGAATAGAGCTATATTTGGAATACATTCTATATCAGTCAATATTTTTGCATAGAGTCTGGTTCTAAATCTAAGTAGACTTGATTCTGAAAAGTAAAACTTTTACAACTGCCTGGTTGTACACATACCTTTTTAGAAACATGTACTCCATGAAATCTTTGTTTCACATGTTCACAAACTGATACTTAGATGTTCCAGTATTCAATATGGGCAACAGTACTCTTAACAAGTTTGTTGTTGTTTTTTTGAGACTAGTTCTTGCTATTTTTGCCCGTAACTGCAGGCTCACCGTTACCCGTGGTACCACAGACTCAAGCAATGCCCAGCCTCAGCTTCCCAGGTAACTGGGATTACAGGCATGTGCCACCATGCCCAGTTATTTTTTTGGAACTAGGTCTCACTACGTTGACCCGAGTGGGACTGGAACCGCGATCCCTGGTCCCCGCTGTGGCTTCCTAGGCTGCCCCTTACAGGCATGTGCCACCATGCTCGGCCTACTCTTAAGTTTGAAGCCACTATTAGCAATCTTTAAAACCTACTTGGCAGTAACCAGATCCAACATATCTCAATCTAGCTAGATCTATGTGGAGAATGAACACTCTCCTTTGGCTACATATCTCAACAATGAACATCTGTTTTGGGTTGCACATTGTACTTGGAACTGATTTGCATTGAATACAAACTGAACAAAAATTAATTGCTAAAAAACAAAACAAAATAGTTGATATAAAAATGATTTTAAGAATTACTCAATACTGAAGCTGGGCACGGTGACTCGTGCCTGTAAGCTTCTGCCTATGAAGTGGTGGGGGCTAGGGATCGTGGTTCGAGTCCCGCCTGGGACCCATGGTGAGACCTAGTTCCAAAAAAATAGCTGAGCGTGGTGGCGCGCAACTGTAATTCTAGCTACCTGGGAAGCTGAGACTGGGGATTGCTTGAGTCTGTGATACCCCTGGCAACGAGAGCCTGCGGTTCCACGGGCAAAAATAGCGAGACCTAGTCTCAAAAAAAAAAAAATAATAATTACTCAATACTGTTCATAGTCATTTAATAAGTAGTTATTGAGATATCCACTTTATGAGATATTTAAAAGGAATGTCAAACTCTGGAGATGTAACTACATCACTACCTGAGACTTCACTGTTGTATTACCATTTTGACTTGGTTTCAATAATAATCAACAACCAAAGGCTGTAGACTGGCCTAACCACTATGTTGAAATAATTTGGAGGTTTCTCAAAATATTAAAAATAAATCTACCATATGATCCAGCAATTCCAGTCACACCTGAAGTATGAAAAAACATTAACTTGAAGGGATATATGCACCCCTATGTTCATTACAGCACTATTTACAATGGCCAAGTTACAGGAACAACCTATGTGCCTTACAAACAATGAGTGGATTATGAGATGTGCTATAGAACCACAATAGAACACTACATAGCTATAAAGTAAGGTGAAATCCTGCCATTTATCACAAAACAGGTAGAGTAGAGGGGATTATGCTAAGTAAAAAATGGCAGTAAGAGACAAATAGATGATTTCACACAGTGCAGGCTATAATTTGGATCAAAACAGACAAAACTAAATCGCTGAATTGAGGCTGGGGAGGAGTCAGAAAATGGACTGTTGTAGAGGTTTACTTGTACTTTGTTGGCGGGTGTGGTATGGTTAACATACCTTTAAAGAGATAGGAGCCTGTATCCCTACACCATAAACATTTGTAAACCAGTGTTACCTCAATAAAAAATACGAGGAAAAATTAGCCTCAAGGCATGTGTTTTTGAAGAGAGTTTTTAGAATTGCTTTTTTTTTTGAGACTAGGTTTCTATTTTTGCCCATGGAACCGTAGGCTCACGTTGCCCAGGGTAACACAGACTCAAGCAATCCCCAGCCTCAGCTTCCCAGGTAGCTGTAGCTGGGATTACAGGCACGCGCCACCACGCCCAGCTATTTTTTTTTTGGGACTAGGTCTCGCTATTTGTACCTGGCAGGACTCGAACCATGATCCCTGACCCTGACCACGGCTTCCTAGGCTGCTGCTTACAGGCATGTGCCACTATGCCTGACCTTTTTTTGCCTTTCATTATCACAAAGTTCCTGCTGAAGGATCATATTGTTAATCCACTTAAAAAACATGTTGAAAAAAGATGCTACAGAAATATAGATTCCCTTTTTAATAAATAAAAATTACATGTCCTAAATGATAAGCATTGATTGACAAATGAACAGGCAAAAGAAATTGTTAAAAATTATGTTCCTCTATTTTGAAATTTGTAAATTTAGTTTTGGAATTTAGTTCTCTCTCAATTCTAGTCACTTGGCCAGATTCACTATCTTATTAATTAATGTTCCTTATTATATGTTTGTAAGTACCTTTGTTTTTTTAAACAGTTCATGCTCAGGTAACTATTGAAGTTCTCTATTTTTTTCACAGAACATGTCGTTTGCAACCTGATCACACAGATGATGAAAAAGAATAGAACTTTCTTATTCATCCTTGACTTATGTCTTGTGTTTACTCTGGTATTCTAGGATGTAAATTTGCATTAATTATTTGTTCCAATTAACCTTGCTGAATAGATATTTAATTTAAAAAACAAGGCTTACATTTAGTAAATCAGAAGTAAGTGGTTATGCTTCTAGAGAGTTTATAAAATTAACTATGGTTACTTAACTTGATATTCAGTCTAATGCAGTTATGGTTTCTTTTACCTGTTATTAGCTTCTTGTTCTTGCTAAAAACAAAACATTATATGGTGTTCTAATTATGAATCTGCTGTATTTGAGATGTTTTTTAGATCTTTGTACTGCTGTCATTTTTACTGGCATTTAATTATTGGAATGGTGCCATGTTTTATTTACTCTTAAAAGCAGAGTTTGATATTTGCACGTTAAAATTTTTCAGTATTAATTAAACTGAACTTATACTTTTCTAAAGAAAGGGGGCCAAATGCAATGTTGAAAAAATTTGAATGACTATCTTCTTGTTAGAAAAATTTAAGGGCAATTTGTTCCTGGAGGATTAAATGGTTGATAAAACTTTTAGCAACAAAAAGAAAATATTAGCACAAAATCAGGTGGAAAGATTCCATAGACTACATTAAAAGAGAGGCATTCTCCTAAAATATGCATTTGATTTAGTATCATAGACCTTTGAGCCTATAATTTTAAAGTTGAAAAGCAATAAAATATGAAAAGCAGATCATGCCATTAACCAAGAACTGGGTCTAAAGTCCTTGGAGCTACCATTATATTTTTCAAGATAACTAGGGCAATAATTGAAGAGGTGAATATGATGTTACTTAGTATTAGATACTCTGGCTTCCTCATCACACTTTTTGCTCACATATTGTCAATGTTAACCATGTTTTTGATAGGCATGTTTTCTGATTTGTTTTTAATAAAATAACACTTATTTTCACAATAGACCATCCATTTGTGGGTTTTCTAAAGTTGTCTCTTACTAGATCTATTTATCCCTTCCAAATACAATTCAGTGCATTGACTTGATTTTATTGTCTTCTATATCTAGTCCTGATGACTATAGCTTATATTTTTTGCTTTGTCTTATAGAAGTGGGTATTTAAAGAAAGTTTCTGTTATTGAGCAGTTTTTATCCAAAGTACTTCACTGATACTTAGACTTCTTAAACAGTAGCTCATATCAAATCTATTAAAGTCAAAGCATTTGTTTTCACTGATGGAGAGAAAAACCTGGCAGTGTGTCCAGTTTAGCCTAATTTTGATAGGTGTTTTGAAAAAACTAAATGTAATTTATAATCTTTTAAAGTATATTGTGCTTGATGATGTCTGACTTATTATTCGTAAGTTCTGTGGAATCTGTTTCCCTTATCAAAGCTTTTTAATTTATTTTTTAATTAAAAAAATTTTTTTTGAGACTAGGTCTTGCTATTTTTGCCTGTGGAACCGCAGGCTGTCGGTGCCCGGGGTACCACAGACTCAAGCCATCCCCAGCCTCAGCTTCCCAAGTAGCTGGGATGACAGGCGCGCACCACCACCCATCTATTTTTTTGGAACTAGGTCTCACTACGGGCCCCAGGCGGGACTCGAACCGCGATCCCTAGCCCCGGCCGCTTCATAGGCTGAAGCTTACAAGCACGAGCCACCATGCCTGGCATCAATGCTTTTTTAAAAATGTAGGCTGGCCATAGGAAATGTATAAAACCAATTAAGTTCAAATGAGTAAAACTTTAAAAATTGGCTATTTTCTGAAAAAAAAAATCTAAATTAGGCAAGTTAGCCTCTTCTAAATAAGGGAAGTACAGAAGACTCCCAATTTCTATTCAAGCTGAATTAAGAGATAAAATTAGCTGGGTACGGTGGCTCATGCTTGTAAGCTTCAGCCTATGAAGCGGCAGGGGCTAGGGATAGCGGTATGAGTCCCGCCTGGGGCACTTAGCGAGACCTAGTTCCAAAAAAATAGCTGGGTGTGGTGGCGCGTGCCTGTAATCCCAGCTACCTGGGAAGCTGAGGCTGGGGATCGCTTGAGTCTGTGGTACCCCGGGCAACAAGAGCCTGCGGTACCATGGGCAAAAATAGCGAGACCTAATCTCAAAAAAAAAAAAAAAAAAAAAAAAAAAAAAAAAAAAAAAAAAAAAAAAAAAAAATATATATATATATATATATATATGTTAGTAAGGTAATTAAATTAAGCTTGCAATTCTGTACTTTCCACAAAGTTTATCTGGTTTCCTCTTAGAATGCATTATTCAAATTACTAATGTCATCGTTAAATCCCTCACCAAGGGAATGATTTAAAATTTCTGGAATTTTGAATGCCAGCATACTGGGAGGGTCATATGTATTTTGTGTTTCCATAGTTTTCACAAAGGAAGAACAATACTATAGCAAAAATTAGCATCCTCAAAGATATATTTACAAGTGTCATTTTTTAAAAGTCAGAAAGTCAGTCTTAAATTAACTGAACCTTTCCCATATGTATATATATATATACCACTTACAAATCTCTGCACTGAGAATCCTTTAGGGTAACTCATTTTTGGAAAAACTGAAGGTTCAACCAACATTGATATAATAATTCCTTTTATCTTTGAGGACAGCATATGGAGGTGGGAGAGAGCTTCATAATCAAATTGGAAGGAATGTTAAAAGTCATCTTATTCAACCCAAGGCTGTATACAATTATTCATTAGACAGACTTTTTAGCTAACTAATCTAGCTAATTGTGAAAAATATGATTAATTGAAAGTTTTAATTTTTCTAACTCTCCTGTTCTTGGTCCTGTCCTTAAAAACAAATAGAACACGTAATTCTTTCCACATAACCTCCAAGTATTTAAAGATGTCACATCTTTAATGTTCTATTGTATATATCACATGTATATCTTTTGTGTGGTGTGTTTAGCTAATTTTGCTACATTTCTTCCAACTGATTACAAGTGTTCATTAGCCATTAGACCTTATTTTTGGTATCTTTTGTATCTGGAGATGTTTCTAAAACTCTAAAAAGTATTGTTAAGTATTAACTTCTTTAGGAATGTTGCTAGCTGTTGAGTAACAACAGTGTTGGGTTTCAAAAAAATAAATGTTAGATACTTTAGTTCTTAAATGATTACAGAGGACAATAGAAACATAGAAAAACAGTTTTCAAGAGTCTGGAATAAAAGTCTGAACATCCAGCCGGGCACGGTGGTGTCATGGCTGGGACTGGGGATCTCAGTTCGATTTCTGCCCGGGGCAACATAGGGAGACCTAGACCTATTAAAAAAAAAAAAAATAGCTGGGTGTGGTGGCACGCGCCTGTAGTCCCAGCTACCTGGAAAGCTGAGGCTGAGGATTGCTTGAGTCCGTGGTACCACGGGCAACATGAGCCTGCGATTCTACAGACAAAAATAGCGAGACCTAGTCTCAAAAAAAAAAAAAAAAAAAAAAGTCTAAACACCCATATGATCTATAGGGTGAAGAAATACTATGAAAGCCATTTGAGGTACAACCTAGATTTGAGAATATTTATTGTTTCATACTAAGATTATGGAGCCTTCTAGTATTGCTTATAAAACCTTAGAAGTAGAGTTAAAATCTGCTAGCTAGCTTTATGTGTGGATTGAAAGAATTGCGTAAGTTACGTGATCATGTAGGAATCAAGCCAATTATTCATACACACATACAAAAGTGACTAAATATAAACAGTTGTAGGAAGAAAGGGTCTAAGGGAATGAGTCATATTTTGAATTTCTATATTTCTATATTGGCTTGACTCATCACATTTAATCTTAACTATATGTCTTACCCAATAAAATACTTTTTCCTGTAAAACACATTTGCCATAGACATGTTTGAATTTTTTAGACATCCCTAGAATCCACCATAGTTTTAAATAAGTCATCGCCCATTGGGTTCATGATTTTGCTTTTTAAGTTTTTTTTTTATACTTAAACCTGTTGGCAATTAAAATATCAAGCTCTATTTTGACATGACAAGTTTAATTACTTGTCACTTTCAGTTAGGTTTTTAAAAGAACAATTAATTAACGATTGAATTACTGAGATTTCATTTCAAGATGTATTCTTCCACAAATGTGCATGTCCACAGCAAGGTTTGAAATATTTTAGATTCCTTAAAAAACCTGTTACAGATATTTGATTATGAAATGATTTCCTAAAGGTTTTGCTAAACTGTTTAGGGTGAATCTATTTAATGCTGTCTCACATGTACAGGAAACCACCAGACCTGCTGTTTTTTAAAGTTATCAAAGCTCATTTCCTTTGCCAAGGCTGAGGTGAACAACAATCCAGTATCGGTGACTCAGAGGTTATAATGACTGAGCAAATTGGAGCCTGCATTTAAATCTACAAATATGCACACATGCATATATGACTACATAGTCATTTCTGAAATGTAGACTTAATGACTTTCAATATGTTTCTATTATGTATGTAAAGTCTCAGTATGACCACTCTGTTAAAGTACCCATATGTACCATAGCCTTAACTTTAAATGTTCTTGTGTGACATATAAACGAGCTAATTTTAATTTTTTAATACCAAAAAAAGTTGAAGCTTGGAGTTGTAAGTACACTGACAGCCATGAAAGTGTGGCTTTTTAACTAGGCATCTTTGAGACATGCCAAGATTTTTATTTTTCACTGACTACCCAACCACATTTCTGAATACTTAACTGCGATAATGATACAGGCAGTTTTGCTAAAAAGATAATTGTTATAAATTACAATGCCCCAGTAACCCGATATTTTCAAAGTCTTAATCACCCCCAAACAAGAATAAAAGAAGTGCCATTGGCATGTTACTTGTCCACATTGTAGGTATGAAAGTTTATTCTGAAAGGACTAAATGTCTTTCTCCTTCCGACACTTGATTATGGACTTCCTTTGGTATTAATATTTTTTTCTAAGCGTTATTAAAACCACTCTACTCGATTTTCAGCAAATCTTCGTTTTCCCCTTCCAGTTGGATTATTTCTAGATCATACACAACATGTGCAACCCCTACAAAAGAGAAGATAAACGAAGACAAATTTTCTCACCTTCTGTTTCAGGGGCTGTCAGAATGATGTGCATGAAAAAGCTTTCATAATATAAAAAGATATTTTAAAAATTCAGGTGAAACGCAACTGAAAATCCACAAGAGGGAGATGCTTGCTAAACTGCCAGAAAGTAACTCCCAAGAGAGGCCGGAGAGCGCTTAAAGAGGAGGCACGAAAATCCTCAGGCCAGGCGGAGGGAGCAGGTGTACATAGTTATATAGGGGCGAGAGGAAGGAAAGGCAGGATGGACTTTGTGACTGACAGTGAAGCGGGTGTCAGTCTCTGGGTCCAAAAGTAGAAGGTGAGAGGTTGCAGCCAAAGAGGAGCACACGTTCCCAGCTACCTCCCGATAGTCCCAGAAGAAATGGGGGTGGATGTCTTTGAAAGTACTTCCGCTTAGCAACCCCACGCGGTTGCTAAGGAGGGGGCAGTAGCAGCAGTGACCCGGAAGTGGTAGTGCCCATTTCTCCTAGCCGACTTTAAGTTTGTCCTATCGCGAGCGCCAGGGTGCTGTGCGCCGGGCCGTGGGCGGGGCCCGCGCTAGTGGTTCCTGTTCGACTCCAGCCCAGCCGCCCCTCGGCTCCCCGCCTTCCCCCTCCCTTTCCGCACCTCTCCTCCCTCGGGCTCCTGGTAAAGAATCCCTCATCTGCGGGTGGGTAGTGAAGCACTGGGCACCGCAGGGAGGGGACCGCGCCCGCGCCATCGGAGTGCCAGAGCACAGCCAGAACAGGTACTCGCTTCAGTTTCGACAGTGCCCGGGAGGCTTGGAGCCCGGGGATGTGTGTGTGTGTGTCGTCTGTGTGTGTCTGGAGACGGGTGAGGCCCCCTCTCCCCCCACGCTCCGGGTCCGGGCGGGGGACACCGAGGTACTGGGTGGGGCGCAGGCCGGTAAGTGCTATTTCTGGAGGGTTGTTGAGGGTTTATTGAAGGGTCTGAGGGACACCCCTGGTGGGCTGTTTCGAGTGACCGGGTCGAGGATGAGGAGGGAGCGCCCACCCTATTACGGAAGACTCTGGTGTGGACGGCGCGTTTGCCACCTGAAGGGCTCTCTTTGAAAGAGGGAGCATCTTCAATGGCCAAAAGGAGGGCACGGATCTCCGCCGGGTGACTGGGTTAATCCATTGCTTCCACTGTCGGCTTCCCCTGCCCATCTCGCTGGGACAGAAACGGGCTTCGAGGGGTGGGAGTTGTGAGTCGGCTGGACAAACGCGGGGAGCCGCCCTTGGGGGAGCGAGGGCAGAAGAGTGGGTAAAGAGACCTCCCTCCACCCAACTTCCGTGCGCTTCCCCCACTTCTTCCTTTACCGCTTGTGCTATTGCTTCCTACCAGATCGGCACCCCCTACCAGATCGGCACCCCCTCTCCCCACCAAGTGGGCAGTCATCACCGCGTAAAAAAAAAGATTAGGGTGGAACTGGGTTGTTGTCCCTAAACGGTACTTTAGATGTTTGGAAAGTGCCAGACTAGCATATTCAACGAAGTTTCTCAGTTTAATAGTAGAGCTGGTATAAATTATCTTAGAAAAGTGCAATTAGGAAAAGCACTAAGGCAAGTCTGACATATCTTGTGTGGTGGATATGTGTTTATAAAAAACATACGGGGGAACGGTAGAGGTCTAGGTGAGTCATGTTGAGGCAAGCCCTTTCCAACCTCCTGCCACTAAGCCTGCCCTAGTTTAAATGAAGGAGAAAGAGTCTATACATTTATATTTCAGTCAGTGACTGAGTTAGTTGTAAGCACTGTGTGGTGATGTCTCAGAATAGGTATGTGAACATTTAGAGAGACAAGATTCTCTGCTTTTGTGCCTGCCTACTAATCTTTTAAGAAGATAACTGTGGTCAAGTGGAAGTATTAGTTTTGAGGTAGATAAATCTGGGATTGAACCCAGACTGCCACTAGGTAGTTATTGACCTTGGGCAAGTCATGGAATTTACAACAGATTCATTTTTATCATGAGTAAAATAAATAGTTGGAAAATTCTTACTATAATTGTTATATAGTCCATTTCAAAGGGAAACATTTTTTTAATTGGAAATGGGTTATTAGCATTAATCTTACATAGTCAACGTAGCACGATTTTGTGGAAGGAGGTTTGAGCTAGGAAGGGAACTAAATAATATTCCAAACCATGTATAGGTAGAATTTTGAGTGACTTCTAAAAATTCATCCAAAATAAGAGCATGGAATTCAGTGATTGGCTTCAGAAAACTTAAAAAAGAAAGAATATGTACATTTATTGAACTGACCAAGTATATTTCAACGATTTTTCTCAGATTTGTGGTATACTTAGTATGCATTGATAAGAAAACGTTTAAAAGTAAATCTTAATTTACATCACATATCTGAAGAGAATTTGGGGCATAAATAGAAGTAGTAGTTGTAATTTTACTACTCAAATCAATGTTACTAGTGTGACTCATCTTAAAATTAGATTTAAATGATTAGCAAACCTTACTGAATTCTTATATGTATAACATGTAAAATAAATGGAATGACTTTCTGTCTTTAAATCATTCATGATGAGACTAGAAATCTAGAAACATGAAGTCGTTATATTTGCTTTGTAGATCTAAACTGTACAGTTATGTGTAGCCTATATCAGATTTTAAGCAAATATAATTTGCATTTTGATTCACTTATTAATAATCTACTTTGTATTCAAAGGATAAAAATCAGATGACTTTTTTTTTTTTTTTTTTTTGAGACTAGGTCTCACTATTTTTGCCCGTGGAACCACAGGCTCTCGTTGCACGGGGTATCACAGACTCAAGCAATCCCCAGCCTCAGCTTCCCAGGTAGCTGGGATGGATGACAGGCGCGCGCCACCACGCCCAGCTATTTTTTAGGAGCTAGGTCTCGCTACAGGCAGCAGGCGGGACTGGAACCGTGATCCCTGGCCCCGGCCGCTTCATAGGCTGAAGCTTACAGACACCAGCCACATGCCCGGCCAAAAATCAGATGACTTTAATCATCGTCTTTTAGTGTGAAATGAGTAAGAATTTTATAGTTCTTATCTTTTTTGAGAGGTTTATAGGTTTTGCATAATTTTGAGAAATATTTCCTAATTCATTTCTTTCCCATGTCTTTATTTTTTTAAAGAATTGAACTCTCCCCTTTGAAATAATATGCTTATATCTCCAACTATTTTGCATGTTTCTTGAAAAAATACTGTTTTAAATTTTATTCATAAATGTATGTGCTAGATAAATGTATCAATCAAATTGATAAATGGATGGCTATGTTTGAAAATTATTAAAGTGTATTTTTTGAAGGAGTTGATTTCTGTTTTTGCTACAGTAGTGGATTCTTTTAAGGTTACTCAACTGTGACTTTCTGATAATATAAAGTCTGGTGTATATATAAGCATTTTGCTGTGCTATTTTCAATCATATTTAGATCTCAAAGTTGGTCATTTTATTTACTTGGTAAAGTGATTAGAATTTCATTCTAATTCATTAGGAAATTCATTCTAATTCATTAGGACTTTCATTCCCCCATCCCTCCATCTTCTCATAAAACTTCTGCAAATCATTTATAATATTTGTTATAAGATGAGGAATACTAAATTGTAGTAGAGACTGTTATCCTTTTCTCAGTGACCTTTTCACTCACACTAAGTATGTGACCATTCCAAGGATCTTTGCAGTTGTCAGTTATGGAATTTGCTTGTCAGGAAATCTAAAAATGACTAAACCTCCGTTTACTATCTCTTGTTTAACCTCAAAGTTTTTAGAAAGATTGGGAAGGTTTATATACTATGTACTGGAAGCATATAATGAGTCAATTTTATTGGTACTGTCAAATTAGGAATGAAAGAATTACTGTGGAAATGTTTTTAAAATGCTAGACAGGGCTTTCTCTTTACTGAAAACAACTAAGTGTTCTTCCAGAGCTTGTTGTTACTCTTTCGAAGTATATTTCTTTAATAGAGATACAATTTTGTTTTGAATAAGAATAATCATTGTATCCAGAAAAAAAAGACTGATATGATAACCAAAATTTAATATCACCAATCTTGATAGAAAGAAACTACTTCAGTGGCTTTAGATAAAGTAGATATTCATTAAAGAACTTCAGAATATATGGAATAATAGTTTTTTTTCTCTTTTTAATATCTCTACTCATTTTGGCCTAATATAGTAACTTTGAGAAGCTGGGAGATAAAAAAGAATTAATTTACTTCAGAATTGGCATTTTAAGATTATTTGGAGAACTAAATTGGATTTTGACATTATTGGAATTGTGTTCAAGATGGACTCAGTAAAAAAAAAAAAATTAGAGATGCCATCTGTTTCAGATTCCATATTCCCTCACCCCCTTCATGTTTTGTGGCTTTGAATTCATCAAATTATTTTCAAAAATAAAATCCTCACTAGATTTGTTATATAATTTCAGCTCTATAAATGAACCATATAACTAAAAGAACTTGCATTTGTATTAACTCACACAGAATTACCATATACATTGGAAGAGGTAATAATTTATTTCAAATTATCTGAACATTAGGTGACTTCTTGCATTTTTGTCAACATTCTCTTAATAAACCATTTTGTCAATTTTCCTTACCATTGTCTGATTGTTGGTGGAAGCTGCTTTAAAAAAGCTGGTTAGGGGGAAAAAGGGTAAGTGTTTGTTCTCTTGGTCACTTAAAACAATCAGAAGAAAAGCTTCTGCTTAGGGTTTTTTATTTAGTGGTAAGTCTTCTTAAACTTACTCTTTTAGTTTTACCTTACCTTATACCAACTACTGTAGTTTTTGCCTGCATCATGCAGTGGTACCATACAGTTTATAGGGTGCATAAGTTTATAGGGTGGTACCATACAGTTTATAGGGTGCACATTTACCACTTTTTGTTTTGGATCTTAATAAATCCTGAAGACAGACTTTTGGGTTTACTGAGATGAAAAGCACCTAGGGTGGATCAGAGAGACTCAGGCACTTTTTGCAAACAAACAAACAAGACTCAGGCACTTTTTGCAAACAAATAAATAAATAAATCAGAAAGACTCAGGCACTTTTTGCAAACTATAAATAAATAAATAAATAAATAAATAAATAAATAAATATATATATATATATATATATATATATATATATATAGTTGAACTAGTGTGGTGTCTCAGAAATAGCCTAAATAAATAAATAAGTATATATATATATATATATATATATATATACATATATATATATATATAGTTGAACTAGTGTGGTGTCTCAGAAATAGCCTAAAGAAAGAGCCATATGGATGGAAAAGAGCCAAACTTTACCAGAGGTGGTTCTGGTGATGTAGGAAGACTCCACTGAAGTCTGTTTCTTACCCTGAAGCTTAAAGTGAGCCAGGGTAGTTACCACAGGGGCTGTGGTGTCAGGGGTGGGAATTGTTCAATAATCACCCATCACAATGAGGAGGCATGGACACTGGGGAAAAGACTGTTCTCTTGGAACAGAGAAGCTAAGTGAACAGGTAGCCATTGCCCTTGCCATCAAAGAGAACTTGTTACAACACTTCTGGGTGCTGGGTAAGCTGTCAAAATGTTAGCATTTGATGTCTCCTTCAAAATGCCACATAAATTTTCCAAGAAACATTCATTAATAGCAGGACACATTAATTTCTGCAGTCTACACATTCTAACTCTTTAACCTAAGAAAAGGAGTGTTGAGGACTTTTGGGGCCTTTTGAATGAAAGTACCACACATTTATGTTTGTCTTGATAATGCATATTAAATTATCTATTGGCATTGATGAATGATGTGAAAGTATTAGATCCTATTTAGTTCTTTTGGTTACATTGCTGACCATAACTGTGGATTTCTTATGTTCTAGAAGTCATTCTCTGATTTAGGTGTTAGCAATCATATATGTACAGCCGATGATAGGAAAAAGGCAAGAGAATTAAAGTTAATTTTTTATTTAATTTTTTTATATTTAATTTTAAGTTAATTTTTTGACTGATAGAATTTCTATAATCTACAGAGCAAAATCTGCTCTTTGAGATGAGGGCATTTTAAAGCAGTTTTAGATTTACAGAATTGATTCAATAGAACTAGTGTGTCTCTAATCTATATATCATATAACCCCATTAACATCTTGTAATACTATGATACATTAGTTACAGTTAATGAACAAGTATTGATATATTATTATGAACTGTTGTTCATAGTTTTCACTAAGGCTCACTCTCTGTTGTACAATTATGTGGTGGGTTTTTTTTGTTTGTTTGTTTTTTGTTTTGAGACTAGGTCTTGCTATTTTTGCCTGTGGAACCGCAGGCTCACATTGCCCTGAGTACCACAGACTCAAGCAATCCCCAGCCTCAGCTTCCCAGGTAGCTGGGATTACAGGCATGCACCACCACACCCAGCTATTTTTTGGGACTAAGTTTCGCTAAGTTGCCCCGAGTGGGACTCGAACTGCGATCCCTAACCCCAGCCGCTTCATAGGCTGAAGCTTACAGGCACACGCTGCTGTGTCTGGCTTAGGTCTATTTTTGCCTGTGTAACCGCAGGCTCACGTTGCCCAGGGTACCACAGGCTCAAGCAATCCCCAACCTCAGTTTCCCAGGTAGCTGGGATTACAGGTGCGCGCCACCATACCCAGCTATATTTTTTTGGAATTAGGTCTCACTACATACCCCCGGAGGGCCTCGAACCGTGATCCCTGACCCCAGCCACAGCTTCCTAGGCTGCCGCTTACAGGCATGTGCCACCATGCCCAGCCTCAATTCTGTGTTTTTTTTTAAAGTGTATTTTTATTATGTATTTCACTGTTATGATTTATAAATGTATCCACTATTATGATTTTATGTAAAACAGCTTCACCACCCTAAATATCTGTGCTTTACCATTCATTCTTCTTTTCCTTACCTCAGAGTCCCTGGAAACCATTGATATTTTTTCAGTGTCTCTATGGTTTTACCTTTTCCAAAGTTTCAAGTAGTGTATAACCTTTTTATATTGTTTTTTCAAACCCATAGCAGGATTCACTTACGCTTCCTCCAAATTTTTATTGTAGCTTGATACTTTTTTTTGTTTGTTTTTCTTTTTATTGTGGAATAGTTTGCCACTAAATGTATATACCACAATTTGTTTATCCCTTTGATAATGAGCAGACTGAGGGGCATCCCAAGACTCCCAAACTTGCATGCTTTACATGAATTCTGCCATCCACTGCATAAAGACAAAATATACTTAATATATAAGCCCTTCAGTAGAAAAGAACTTTAAAAGAATTAGTGTACAGTAGAGAGAAGAAAGTTTCCCAATGGAACACCCAAGGTTAGCCATCCCTAAATAAAATTGGTCCAAAGAAGGGCCATTGAGGCCCAGAAGCATGCAACAAATCTAAGACACTTTCTGGTGGAGAACAATAGAAAAGGGATGGGGTGGGGGCTGGAGGTAGGGGGGGTGGCCTTACAGGTGGGCGGGTTTCAATCAAATTGGGAAGCAAAGGAGCAAAATTAAAGTACAAGTTAAGATAAAGGCTGCCATTGTCAGTCCTTCCCAGGATCTCTTTCAAGTGTTTCCATGGCCACCTAATTACTCATGCATGTCCACCTAGTTACTTGTACATGTCCAAGGTCCAGAAGCAAGAATGACCTCTTCACATGTCTGCCCCACATGCTTCCTTTCTAGCTCTTCCCCACCTACCTCCCATCCCCCCCACCCCCCCCACTTCAGCTTCACCATTCTTGGAGTGGGGTCTGAAAACACAGCTACTTCCCTTTCTATGGAGATTACACTGTTAGACCTTCACCTATTGAAGACATCTCTATCGCTCCATTTTCTTGTTAATTGAGAATAAAGCTGCTGTAAACACAGGGGGGTTTTGTGTGTACATAAGCTTTCAACTTCTTTGAGTAAAAACCTGGTACTGTGGTGAATTATGATTGGTGGATTGTATAATAAGGCTGTTTAGTTTTGTAAGAAACTACCAGACTGAGGTCTGGCATCAAGGTGCATGTTTGTAAGCTCTGCCGCCGGGCCAGGGATCGCGGTTTGAGTCCCGTCGGGTGCACGTAGCGGGACCTAGTTCCAAAAAAATATAACTGGTGTGGTGGCGTGCGCCTGTAATCCCAGCTATCTGGGAAGCTGAGGCTGGGATTGCTTGAGTCTGTGGTACCCCGGGCAATGTGAGCCTGCGGTTCCACAGGCAAAAGTAGCGAGACTTAGTCTCAAAAACAAACAAAAAAGACTATTCCAGAGTGGTTATACCATTTTGTATTCCTGTCATCAATGAATGAATCTTCTTGTTGCTCCACTTTCTTGGCACAATATTGTTAGAGCTTTGTACTTTAGCTAAAACACCCTAAAAGGTGTTTTAATTTGCAATTCCCTAGTGGCATACGATGTTGAGTACATTTTATGTGTTTATTTACTGTATTATATTTTTGATAAGGTGTCTGTCCAGATCTACCCATTATTAAATTGGGTTTTCTTACTGTTGAATTTTAAGTATTCTTTATATATTCTATATGCAAATCCTTTTCAGATATATTTTTGCAAATACTCTGTTCCAATTCTATTTTTTTTTTTTTTTTTGAGACTAGGTCTTGCTATTTTTGCCCGTGGAACCACAGGCTCTCATTGCCCGGGGTACCACAGACTCAAGGAATTCCCAGCCTCAGCTTCCCAGGTAGCTGGGATTACAGGCATGCGCCACCCATGCCCAGCTATTTTTTGGAACTGGGTCTCGCTACGGCCCCAGGCAGGACTTGAACCGTGATCCCTAGTCCCGGCCGCTTCATAGGCTGAAGCTTACAGGCACGAGCCACCGTGCCCGGCCCACTTCTATTCTCTTAACACAGTACCTTTCATAATATGCAAGTTTTTAATTTTAGTAAACTCCAGCTTATCAGCATTTTCTTTCATCAGCCATTCTTTTGGGGTTGAATATAAATCTTACTGTTAAACCTGACTTCACTTAGATTTTTTCCTATGTTAACTTAGCAAACTTTGTAGTTTTACATTTTACATTGAGTAAAGTCTATTTGAGTTAATTTCTGTGAAATGTTTGAGGACTGATAGTCATATTTTTGCATAAGGATGTCCACTGTTTTGTAACTTTTTTCTTGACCTATAGATGTTAATATAGTATTTTTAAAAAGATTTTATTTTTCTAGAGGAGTTTTAGGTTCATAACAAAATTAAGAAGAAGGTATAGAGATTTCCCATCTACCCTCTTTTCTTGGCACACATTTATAGTCTTCCCTATTATTTAAATACCCTATCAGTGTTATAGTTGATGAACCTACAGTAATTAACATAATCACCTAATCATTGTTAATTTACCCTAGGTTTTATTTTTTTATATTGTGTGTTCCCAGCGTTTGGAAAACTGTATGACATGAATTTTTATTACATCATATGGGTTTTTTTCACTGTCCTAAAAATCATTTGTCCTTATCCCTCCTCACCCAACTCCTGAGCATTTTTTATAAGAAACCTAAATTAATAAAGTAATCTGTGGAGGTGGTGTTGAAAAGATTTTCATAGCACGCAGATGTAATTAGAATCATTGTTCAGAGTTTTGAGTTTCCCTTTCAGAATTTAATACTAAGTCATTGAATGTTCATTTACAGGTCCTTAATTCTTTGAGATATATAATAGGGCTTTAGAAAGTATGAGGAAATGTGGTACCAGCTATATGACAGTTGCAGATGGTGAAGGGATTTGATAGGAGACCTAAAATAAAAATTTTTGAACTTTCACTATAATTAAGGTCTTTTGCCACTTGCATTTTATTGTGTAGGGTTTCAGGTCTATAGGTTTCATGACTGTCCTCTTCACTGCTTCTTCCTGTTAAACTTGTTGAAGACTATCCAGAAACTTGAACTGCAAAGACTGAGTAGGAAGAGATATCATGCATATTGCTGGAGTTGTCTGATTATATCCAACTCTGACTCAGAGTGGAATATCTATTCCAAAAGTAATAGAATGCTGATCTGAGAAGCTGTTTCTCATATAACCCAAGTAGTAATTGTTAGGTAGATTCCTTTTTCAGTTCACTTTATAATTGTTCTGTCCTAGGACATCTTCTATTTCTCAAAACATTAACCTTAATTGGTACTGTGACATGTGATGCAAAAAAATGTTTTAGTAAGTTCACATTTGGTGGATTTTATTTTGCTTTTTCACCTAGTTAACAAAGACACAAGTTGAGCAGGAGGGAAAGGGGGGAATGGAGAGGAGGGGGGGAAACCCTGGGGATTACAATGTTGTGAAATTTATATATAAATAAAAAAGAAAAATTTATATTAAAAAAAAAAGACAAGGAGCGATCCATTTGTGTGAAAGCACTTAGGTTTTCCACAAATGCTTTCCAAATCAATCAATATGTAAGTTCACTTTGTCTTTAACGGGATCCATCTGGTTAATGCTTTTGTTTCTTGCATTTCGTAGCTTATGGAATCATATAGCTAGAGAAAACATGGAGATGATCTAGATAGAAGCTTTCATTTTATAGCTGAGATTACTTAAGTGCAGAGAGGCTAAGTGACTTGCTCAACATTGTAGAACTAATGAGTCAGACTAGAACCCACATTTCCTGACTGGTAGTTCAGCTCTATTTCTGATATAATAATCTGCTCATTTTAATTAATAAAGAAGTTAGAATTTTATAGAAGGTAAAACTACCCAGAACCATAAATGGACTACCAAACTATTATAGTATTAGAATTCAGATAATTGAATTATTAATTTCTGAAGTGTTGGGTTAGTATGTGTTTTTTTTAAATAAAGGTATCACTGTGTCTTTGATAAGAGCAGATTTGTTTTTTTTTTCATACTTTAGAGAGAAATTACCTAACAAAAAGTAAGGAACCAAGTATGACCGATATTTAGCAAGCGCACATTTACTGCATTAAAATGAATTGTAACGCATTTTTTTTTTTTGCTACTGGGGAGAGAATCAGTTAATATTTAATGTTGCAAGGCAACAATGAAATTCCCTTTGTGATGGTGTGTTTATAAAACCAAAGTGGATGTTATGTAAAAACTAAAAGTGTGGGTTAATTTAATATGCATCTTGTGAAATCAGAGTTTGAAGGATGCACATCTGTTGAGAAAACAAATCATAGAACTATTCAGAGCTTCAGCATCTTTAAATATGTGTATTTTGATTCTATTTAACTGTTTTGAAACAGTTTAATAGATTTAGAAAAAAGATCATTTGCTCTAAGGAAGCAACTGTGAAGCCATCATTATTCCATTAATCATTTTATTGTTTACAGCATTTTGATATATTAGTATTTTCCTTTTAATGGATTTATTGGGGAAGGAAGGAGTTAAATGACTCATCATAACAAAATGAGTAAATTGCAGAACTGTATTTAAAAAGGGAGAGAGAGTATAGTTTCCTGAGTTGGGTAGATTAGGAATATTTTTAGCCTCTGAATTCTAATTCGAATCCACAGTCAGTAAAGAATAATGAGAGTTCCTACTGTGTATTCACTGCCATACTGTGATGTAGGAGTACAGAAATTGAAAATATGGTTTACAGCTGAGTTGGAGAAACAATGGCTTAAAATAAAAGGTAGAGTGTGACATAGATAGATAATTAAACAAATTTGATCATCTGGAAATTCCATAGGAATTTAGAGGGGAGGAAATTTAATGAATGCTATATTTCTGATGAAAGGAGATTAAAGGTGGATCTCAATTTGGGTTGCTTATTGGAATCACTTGTAGAAAGTGATAGTGCATTATTAACACTGGAGCTTTGGTGGGAGGTAGCATGTACTCATGGACATATGAAACCGTACTGCCAAAATTATATAATTATGTACACTATTGTCAAATTAATAAAATTTGAGAAGAATGCAAAACAAAACAAAAAAAAAATCACTTGGAGAAATTTTCCTGAGATCATTTGAATCAGAATTTCAGGGATGGGACACCCATGGTTTTTAAGTGACTGTAATATGACTGCAGTGTTGAGAATCCTAGTCTGAATTTGGTTTAGATAGGCAAGAAAGTATTTTTTGGGCAGCGAAGGTGGGGAGGGAGAAGTGAAAAAAACTGATCTGATCAAAGCAATTTGTGCTGGTTAGGAAGTTGGGAGAAATACGTTTGCATAGGTGAAATGGGGTCATATTTTAGAACAGGATTCTTCAAACTGTGGTTCTCTAATCAGCAGCATCAACATCACTTGAAATTTATTACAATGCAAATTATGAGATCCTGCTTCAGACTTACTAAAATGGAAATTGGAGGTAGGATTTACGCACTCTAGATGATTCACTGTACACTAAAGTTTGAAGTCACCTGTTAATAGAGGATGATGAAAATCAGGTAGAGAGAGTTAAATTTAACGTAATAATATAGCATCCTCTGAAGGTTTTTAAACTGGCTTGTATGTATATGAGAGATATATACCGCTGTGTAGAATTCTCTGTACTTCTAAAGGATGTAAATGAAGGAGGCTGTTTGAGAAGGTACAGGCATAATCCAGTGAACTTAACCTAGCAGCAGCAAGGGGCCGTTTTTTAGAAAGTGTGAGAGCCCAGAATAGTAATAAGGATAATAGCAATTTGTTATAACAGGCAGTGTGTTAAATGCTTTGACTGGACTAGTCTTTTCATAGGTGATGCCTAATTTTCCCTCTAACTAATCTTTGATGTCCAAAAGGTAACTTCATTTCCTTCTCACAGCAAGCCTTAGAGGTGTGGCTATTATTCCTTTTTCACAGATCAGGCAATGAGGCAAAGCAAGGGAGCTTTCTTCCAAAATTCACACTTCTGGTAAGTAGTAGTCATAGGATATCATGCTCAAAAACTTCCTGAGAAGTTTTCTGCAAGACTAGTCTCCCCTCTCTAGAGAAATCCTGAGATTTAGGGAAAGGTCAGGAGCATCTAAATCTTAAAATAATTAAAGATATTTCAGTGTTACTTTGTTTTAGTTGGGAAGTAGTAAGTAGTAAAATAATTTGACATGTTTCTGTTATTTTTTTCATGAGCACCAGTTCTGGTGTCCTCAGTTTTTATTTTTTTGATTTGTACTTTGAGGTAAAATTCACATAACATAAATTCAGTCTTTTTCCATTTCTATGACCCCTAATCTCTGTAGATTTGCCTATTACATACATATTTCATATAAATAAAGTAATACCATTTGTAGCCTTTCATGTTTGCTTCTTTCACTTGGGTGTTTTGGGTTCATCCATGTTGTAGCATGTATTAGAACTTGGTTTCTTTTTATGATGGAATAACATTCCCTTGCATGGTTACACAACTTGTTTATCCACTCATCATTTGATAGATGTTTTTGATTGTTTCCACTGTTAAATTATTGTGAGTAGTACTTCTCTGAACAAGTATTTGTAGTACAAGTTTTAGCTTGAATATCTGTTTTCAGTTCTTTTGGGTATATATACCTAGGAGTGGTACTCCAAGCTTATGCTATAATTCTACGTTTTACTTTTATGCAACTACCAAACTTTTTAATGGTCATTGTACCATTTTATAGTGTCACCAGCAGTGTTCAAGGGTTTTAATTTCTTTATGTCTTTACTGACATTTGTTATTTTGAGCTTTTTTCAAATTAATAGCCATCCTAGTGAATATAAATAATATATCATTGTGGTTTTGATTTGCATTTCCCTAAAATGACTAATGATGTTAAGCATCTTTTTATGTTCTTACTGGACACTTGTTTATCTTTAGTGATGAAATGTCCAACTCCTTTGCTCTTTCTTTTTTGAGTTTTCACTTAATTATTTATAATTTGTCAGATCACGCTCTCAGTATATTCATTAAATGTAGTTTTCTACCTCAGACTGTCATTTTCCCTAAGTGATTACTCCAGAGATTCATGTAACAGTTCCTTCCCTCCCTATATTTGCTTTTCTTTTTCTTTTCTTTATTTTCCTTTTAAGACTAGTTTTTGCTATTTTTGCCTGTGGAACCACAGGCTCACATTGCCCGGGGTACCACAGACTCAAGCAATCCCCAGCCTCAGCTTCCCAGGTAGCTGGAATTACAGGCACGCGCCACCATACCCAGCTATTTTTTGGGGACTAGGTCTCTCTACGTGCCCCCAGCGGGACTCGAACCACGATCCCTGGCCCCAGCCATGGCTTCCTAGTCTGCCACTTACAGGCATGTGCCACCATGCCCGGTTATATGCTTTTCTTAAAGTGGTGGCAAAGTATATATAACCTAAAATTTACCTTTCAACCTTTTTATTTTTTTTAATTTTTTTGAGACTAAGTTTTGCTATTTTTTTTGCCTGTGGAACCGCAGGCTCTCGTTGCCCGGGGTACCACAGACTCAAGCAGTCCCCAGCCTCAGCTTCCCAGGTAGCTGGGATGGCAGGCGCGTGCCACCATGCCCAGCTATTTTTTTGGAACTAGGTCTTGCTATGGGCCCCAGGCGGGACTCGAACCGTGATCCCTAGCCCCGGCCGCTTCATAGGCTGAAGCTTACAAGCACGGGCCACCGTGCCCGGCCTTCCTTTCAACCTTTTTAAAGTGTACAGATCATCTTCCACAACTGAAACTCTGTTGGACATTGTTGTGTAAATATGCCTTAATTTCTATTTTTATTTCTTCTGTATCTATACCCAGAAGTGGAGTTACTGAATCATATGGCAATTCTGTATTTCTGTTTCTCAGATACTTTTTTTTTTTTTTTGGAGACTAGGTCTCATTATGTTGCCAGAGTAGTCCTAATCTCCTGAACTCAAGCAATCCCCAGCCTCAGCCTCCCAGGTAACTGGGATTACAGGTGCCTGCCACTGCTCCCGGTTGCTTTTTTGAGACCAGGTCTTGTTATGTTGCCCGGGATAGTCTCAAACCAGTGAACTCAAGCGATCCCTGGCCTCTTTTGCCTCCCAGTGCTTGGGTTACAGATGCGCACCATCATACCCGGCTTGTTTCTTAAATACCTTTAAGAAACTACCATACTGTTTTCCACGGCTACTTTGTCATTTTGTATTCCTGCCTTGGTGCATGAGGCTTCTAATATCTCCACTTTTCTCCAGTTGTCATGTTAGTTGTCTTAGAGATAGTTATCATCCCCCCCCCCAAGATTATTGGCCACTTCTAATAGTTTTACAATTTTAGCTTTTACATTTAAGTTTTTGATCTATTTTGAATTATACGCTATTTTTGAATTATACAACTTCATTTTTTTTGCATGTGGGTATCCAGTGTTCAGGTATATTTGTTGAAGATGATTCTTTTGCTATTGAACTGTTGACATTTTGGTTAAAAATCAGTTGACTATAGCTGTTTGGGCTGTTTCTGAACTCTGAATTCTGTTGCACTTACCTATATGTCTGTCATTATACCAATGCCGCTCTGTTTTGATTACTGTGTCTTTGTGGTGATTTTGAAATCAGAAGTGTCTTTATTTTGATTTTTAAGATTTTCCTAGTTAAAATTTGACTTTTTTTTGTCCCTTGGAACTACATATGAATTTTTACACTTGATCTTAACTAAAAGGCCGAGAAGTGATACATGTGGAATTTTTAAAATGCCCTATCACTTGCATTAGATGTTTATAACTAATCTAAGCCCACTTTCAAATGATGCCATACTGCTTCTTGATTTGTGCAGGTCTTTTAACAGGATTCCCAATTCTTTCTTCTTTTTATGATATTGTGACTTTGTGACACTTATCCATAATCTCTAATCACCTAATAGAATGTTTTTGTTCATATTTTGAACCAGTTATCTGTTAAATCCATTAAAGAAAAACAAAACATTTCATTTTACCTTCATTTGCTGATTGAGCTATTCATCTTTCTTCTTTCTGAAGAAGTTCTTTTGATGTTTCTTGTTAGGCAGGTCTGGTAGCAACTTGACTTTTTTGTTGAAAACGACATTTTTAACATGTCAGTTAACTCTAGAATGTCTAGAATAACTCTAGACACAGAACTCTTTCCTGCCCCAGGACTTTTTGTTACTGCTTGTTGAAGTGGTTGTTTAGTGTCTTTTCTAAACTACTTTTTGTAAAACTTGTATTCTTTGACATGTATGGTCATTGAGTTTGTTCTATTAGTGTATTAACCAAGTTTCCTTGAACATCTGGAGCTCAGAAAAGAAGAAAATATACTGTCTTAAATTTGACTGAATGGTTCTGTTTGGGCACTCCTTGAATACTTATCCTGCCTAAGGTTTACAGCCCTGCCTTAGCTTTCACTTTCTGTTCATGTGGACCCTGAGAAGGTAAAAATTTACTGTCTTTGGCCTTTTCTGAGCATGCATCCAGGTCTGGGCATGTGTACAGCCTTCTGACTTCTTGTTAAGTAGAGAACTTAACAAAGACCATTTTTCCCTACATATCTCCTTCTCAATCTCTTCCTTCCCAGGACTTTAGTTCAGTGTTTTATCCTGTTTTCCTTTGCCCCAGGTTAATTGACCTGGGATTGTGCCAAGTAAAGCAAAACAAAGGTAAAGTCCTTGTGCCAGTCAGTCCTGGAGAAGGTTGCCTGTCAGGTCATAACATTCAACCACAATACTTTGAAATGAAGATTTGTATTGCTCTCTTGGTACAATCAGCCACATTAGTAGTCCAGCTACCATCATCATTGCACTTGCTCTACTGAGCCTTGAGGATGACATAGGCAGACAATTAACAGCCCCACAATACTTTCTTATTGCAATGTAGCAGCTTCCTCCTTGCCAAGTCAGCCTTTTGTTGTGGTAAGTTTTTGTTAGATTCTAGGAGTTCAATAAAAGTTAGTTCAGACAATTTTTGTTTTGCCAAAGATATAGAGTCCTATATTTCCCTGCTCATCACCTTTTCTGGTGATGTTCCTGCTCCCTTTCTTTTCTTTTTTTTAGGTTAGCCTACTGAATCTTTTCAAAACGTCCAACATGGTCTTTATATTTTTTTCTAGAGCTACAGCATACACAAGAGTCATAAATAAAGACTAAAAGTGAACACTGTGTACCTGTGACTCAAGAACTAGAACATTACCAGGATCTTAGAAGACTCTATGCCTTGCTCCTTCCTTTTTTT
This sequence comes from Uropsilus gracilis, assembly GCA_004024945.1. Taxonomy (NCBI): domain Eukaryota; kingdom Metazoa; phylum Chordata; class Mammalia; order Eulipotyphla; family Talpidae; genus Uropsilus; species Uropsilus gracilis. The sequence continues at coordinate 2,537 of PVHY01012752.1, read as the reverse complement.
TTTTGTAACTCCCTAGAATTAACTACTCCCCTGAATTTTGAGTTAATGATATATGCAAATAAGTAGGAAAATATAACTAGGAAAATAATTGTGTCAATAGAATTGGACATAGAAATGCAGAGATGATGGAATTAGCACACAATTATAAACAAAATAACTCAGTAAATTTAGAGATTTAAAGGCAAATGTAAAAGTACTGAAGAGGGTAATGGATATCACTATAAGAAAGAACCAAATAAAACTTGTTTATTTTTAAAATTAGAATAATTTTAATTATATTTTTATTGTGATAACATTGGTTTACATAACACTTTATATTATAGGGCTTCCTCTACATATTTATGTTGCAGATGAACTTAAGGCTTAAAAATACCTGAACTATTGTTTTCAATTTGACTTCATTATCAGTTTTTATTATACAAGTTGTTTACATAATTTGTCATATTTCCAAAAATGGAATTATAGCTCCATTTATTTCCCTTGCAAGTTCTTTTTGAGATAGTAATTCTCAAGTGTTATTTAACCAGTTTTGTCATTTTTTTAGAAATTAACTTTACCCAATGTAATAATTTTTAAAAATTGGAGTCAGGATTTCATCTTAGTTTTAATTTAACCAAATATCAATAATAGTCTTTGCTCAGTGAAAAGATAAAAATATTAAGATCTAAAAAAATGCTCATGTAACCAAGATAAGTATTGAATGAGTAAGGACTAATTATGGGTAAAATAAGAGCTAAGTATTTATAATAGAAATGCTTCAGAATGACTTTAAACATAAATTATATTTCATAATTATATACACAATTCTGTATATTTATAGAGTTAATATAAATGAAATATTGATTTAATAAATTTTAATTAATATAGAGAATAAGTAACATTTTATATTTTTTACTGTATAGTTAGCCATTATCTTTTAATCTTGAATTGCATACTTTAAATTTTTTTTTTTTATTATTAAATACATATATGTATTTTTCTTGGAGTATATTGTTGTATACCCTAAAGTTCTCCCATCATTATATCAACCATGAACATCATGCTGATCTCTTGTGCTCATTCCTTCCCTGATTTTGCCCTCCTGGCTATATGCCTTAGTTTTGTTATCAGTTTGCTAGTTTTAACTTTTTCTTGTTCATTTCTTTGGTTTTCTGTGTCCTACATATAAGTGAGATCATCCAGTGTTTATCTTTTCCTTTATGGCTTACTTCTACCAGCATGATTCCTTCTGGCTCCATCCAGTTGCTGCAAATGACATGAGTTTGTCTTTTTTTTTAATTATTGAATAATACTCCATTGTGTAAATATACCACCACCTTTTGAACCATTCATCTGTTTTGGAACATTTGGGTTGCTTCCATATCCTGACTGTTGTAAATAGTGCTGTAATAAACATAGGAATACTGGTTTCCTTTTGAATTAGTGTTTTTGTATCCTTTGGGTAGGTTCCTAGAAGTGGGATCACTAGTTCCATTTTCAGTAGTTTGCAGATCCTTACATGGCTTTTCCATAGAGGTTGGGCCAGTTTGCATTCCCACTAGCAGTATAAAAGTATTCCTTTTTTCTACATCCTCGCCAGCCCTTGTTGTTGCCCATTTTTTTGATATGGGTCATTCTTACTGGTGTGGAACTGCACACATTTAGTTACACTGTGCTGTATCCTTCTAGAAACTTCCTGTTGTTAGGACAGTACTGACAGCATAAAATTATATGCAGTCAGCTATGACTAAACTAAGGTTTACATCCTTGGTATTAAAATACCACATCCCCCACAAAATAAAATACCCCTCCCAGTTACTGAACATGCTTTAATTCTTTCTAAGTTGTCACACTTAGCAGTACTGATTTCAGGGTCCATTGGAATTTGTCTTTGGGTGGATCAGGTTAAGATGATGCATTTTTTTCCTTAGGTTAAAAACTTTAAATTTGAATTTCTTTTCACATATTTTATGACATTTTAAAATTTAAAATTAAATCAATTTATGGTTGAGAAAATTGAGGTAAGTAATGACTTGGACCACTGGCCTATCTCTCATTAGAATTTAGATTTTTAGCCCTGAGTTCAGTGCTTACATTCAGTACTTTTTCCCCTTTTCTCCCATCTCTAAGTGCTAACCAGGCCCAACCCTGCTTAGCTTCCGAGATCAGACGAGATTGGGAACGTTCAGGGTGGTATGGCTGTAGACCTTTTTTCTCCTTTCTTATGAGATGTTCTACCCTGTCTCACAAAGATACAAGAATATGTGCCTTTATTTTTATTGCATTGGGTTTTTTGTATACTAAAATATATTAAGTTGTTGAGTTGGTTATTCAGAACCAAGTATTTTTCATTTGGAGGAGGCTAAACTTCTAGTTCATAAAATCCTTAATGCTAAAATTACTTTTGATTTACACATTGCTATAAAATTCAGTGTTTAGGATGAAAGTTGCAGAATTTGGAGAGTTTAATTTTGCCTTAAAGTGTTGGAGATCTCAGATTTTAGTTTGATTTGAGATTGAGTTCTGGTGTGCCCAATGTACACTGTGCAATAAGTTTT